>JBBPSD010000441.1:0-24784 GCA_038093415.1 Xerocomellus chrysenteron | reverse complement strand
GCCTATTAAATCTCTATAATTCGCCGTCCACGCGAAGCGCACACCCATGATCCGAGATCGTGAACGTGTCGACTATGAATGGACCTTTCCTTTCGCGAAGAGTAGGAGCGCCGTGGCTCGTGAATAACCGTGATGATACGAAAGCCGCCGTACGGGGGCCGCCGTCAAGATGGTCATCGTTCCTGGAAGGGTCAATTTGTATCTATTAGTTGCGCTATCCGTTTCAAGTTGCAGAAAATTAAACTGGTCATGCTACAAGGCGATACCGTCTAAGGGCGTACTATACTGAGAATGACCCAAGACCAATGACTCTACTAGTAGGAACGTTCGCAAAGGCTGGATGGATTCCAGACCATTCCAAGTTGTTGCATGATTCAGGGCACAGGAAAACCGGAACCGACTGCCAGTGCCATAGACGGTCGGGTAGTAAATTATTCGTGAAAATGTTGGAGGCGGGGCGGATTCTCAGGTTCAAAACGGTTAGCCCGAGAAGATGGATTCTTTCCAAAGATACATATGTAGTTCCAGTGTTTGAGGTTTTGAAGTCACTTCAGGAAAGTAATTTCTAACGTTACCGCTTGATGCTCTTTCGTTGGCCTGTCCTCCAATCAGCGCTCTCAAAGGTCGATAAAAGAGGCAATTAAGGGTCCGCTCGGAACCAGTCCTACTAGTAGTAGTACGCACCACCAGTTTAACAGCCGCTGGCGGTGGCGTTCACACATCATGGCAGTTGATCACTACATCAATACTTAGTACTACCGACTCGGATAACGAGTGTTCCACATGTGTTTCAACATGTTTCAACCAACCTGGCGGTGCTGACCAGTTCTGGCGCGCTTTAAAACAGCAGGCTCACTCTCCCGATTAACCTAACCCCAGCTTCAGGTGTCATCTACTATGCACATGCGACTTCCCGCGAAGTTCTTGATCTGATATCCCGTTGATTACCGCTGACACTTGACCAGGCATGTGCACCCTGGTCCGCTCAGTGCTCGGGCTTACTCCCAAAACATTCACCCTCTTTGACAGCCACCCTCAGACGGTCTCCCATAGATCGTATTTATCCCCTGAACTTGAACGACAGGCCATTCGATTCGTGCAGCACCAGAGCAGGCATGGCTTGTAGCATCCTCTCTCTCCTCATAGCAACAGTCTTCTCGCTCTCTCAAGTGTGGGGTATTCGCCAAGACATTCTTGTCCCCGTCTCGAATGCGACGTGCCAACCCGAGTATGCGTGGATGAATAACGCAGAACAGCTGGACCCCTGTTTGGCAGTGGCGTACGTGATCGCAGCATGCGCCGGGGATAGTAAGTCCCTCCATTTACGGGTTTTGTACGAGATACTTAGTTGCATGCAGCTTGGACACAACCTGCTCTGCCTTCTGGGTATTCGTATAATTCGCCGAGTGGTGCGACGGCCACTCCTTGTTACTGGTATGACCCTCTCCAGTTCGAGTCCCAATATCTGTTCATTGTCTGGTGTCAATAGTTCCTGGTCTTGTTATAACCTCATGATGGCTTGCACACTTTGCCAGAACCCGGCGTATACGAGCGATATCACGACGCGAGTGCTTTCTCTCTGACTTATATTAGCGTTTTGACGATGGCATTCGCAGCTGGCCCTCATTCTCTCAAAATTGTTCGTTGAGTTACAAGGATGAGTGAGCATTAGTTGTGCTTCGTATCATAGATCGCTTCCTGACCCTGCCGATCAGAATGTTCCCGCAGGGTTATGTTCTTTTGAATAACGCTTCAATACCTTACTGGGCTACCATCGACCGTACGAGGCCCTGCATATGTCATACCCTCATTCTTAACATTGGATCTAGCGACAAGCTGGCCGTCTGAGTTGTTCAACATAACACAAGCAGAAGATTATGCCAACCAAAGCAAGTCTCCATTTCCTCCACCCCACCGAACCTCCTCTCATCGCTCTGCAGACCTTTCCGACTACTGGCCCTCCAACTCGAGTCAAAGTTCGAGCGGTTCGGGAAACAGCACCAACCTTGGCGCCATCATTGGCGGTGCCGTTGGTGGCATTGCCCTCTTGCTCATTCTTGTCGGGGGTTATTTTCTTTACAAGCGTAGGCAACATCGGCGCCTAGACAAAACTAACGGTGCGACACCGATCCCGCGCACGAGCACGCCCATGACGATGCACACGCGCTGGCCATCAGATCCATCTACCCTCTTTCTGTTGGCGGGTTCACTAGACGTGACCACGAAATCACAGGGCAAGGGGTCGGGGGAGAGCGTAGTAATATCACCCACCTCGTACTCGGCCTCCCAAGTCGGCCCGCCACCTCCTCCGACAGAGACTGAATCATTCTTTACGGCTGGGGGTACCGTGGTCCAACGCACCCGCGCGATTCCGATGGTCTAGATCTATCTATGTCTATGCCGGTTGCAAGGGTTAGGTTAGGTGTGTCGTATATTTCGGAATGCGTACTTTTTTTGGAGCGTGGCCTGCAGCGACGACGCTGATTGGCCGCCATACCTTATTTCTATTTCCATAGCTCGAACCGAACATGTACATATGCACGAATCCCGTTTCTTCTTTACTTTACCCTCATCCCCAGCCAAACCGTGTGTAAATCCTACAGACGCTGCAAAAATAAAAGAAATTTTGACTCCGATTTCAAACAGGACCCTCGGAGATGAACACGGATATATAATAATACATGCCGCATCATAACGCATCATGATACCGCACGGGAGGTGACGGGTGCCCGGAACAAAACTTGCGCGAAAAGCAGCCCTTGACTCCAGAATTACCCCAACGTTACGAGTCCGAGTGACCAACTTGAAGGAAATCGTAGCCTCGGCTCCAGATCCGTGTGGATCTAAAACGAACTCCTGCACCGCCGGACTTTGCCCGACCGGCGTTCAGCCGCACATGCTTACACAATTTACACGTGGGCATCGTTCAGATCTCCCCAAGGAACCTCCAATGCATGACGCTCGATCAAAGGATGTCTTTGAAAAAAAAAAAAAGATCTAGGATATAGCTAGTCTACGAGAGCGAGCTCGTAAAAGAGGTTCCACGTTCGGGACGTACCTGCTTTCTTGGAAATTGGTTAGAGACACGGTGTCTAGTACAAAGAGAATACAGAGTCAGCATGGAAATCAAACAACCTATCGTGTGCGAATCACACTCGAGCGACTGAAATTTGGCTTATATCCCCGGTTGCATAGTTGGCCACCTTCCTGTGCGGTCGTGCAAGGACTTTGATTGTTCTAGTTTTGCATCCATCCAAAGCAATTCAGAGTCGTGGTCATCGTGATCAATCTGACAAATGGTTGGGGTCATAATAGGGCAACAAGAAACGACAGAGCGAGGACGAATTCCTAAAGGATTGAAGCCCTGAGAGAATTGAAGACGGCCTTGCTGGGCATGAGAGTTGTCCTCGGCTGCGGAGCGAGGAGTATGACATACTTGAATGGCGCCAGGCCAACTAGACCGGCCTTTGACCTGGCCGCGCTAATGACTTCCCGTCAGGATTTAGTAGTGAAAGTTTTCTGTAAATTTGTCACCATAGTAATCCCACAGCCCTCTGGGCACCCCTGGCCCCGCAAGAATCGTAAGGAGTTGTTTTCAACGACAATCCAAGTCGTCCGAAAGTGGGCAAAAACAGCGAACCGGGCGACTAGGAAGGAACCGCATGGCGCACGCCAAGCGTTGTCGTCGAACACCGTCCGTATATCCTGCAATATGTGGATACCTCCTCTGTAAACGTCTGTAAAAAGTATCCCCTTCCACTTTCGGCACGCTTAGATGAGTCGCTCAGCTGTCATCCCAACCTTTTTCGGCCGCATCTGACCCCGTCTAAGGCAACTGGGCGACCGCAGGTGACCATCTATGAAATTTAGTTTCTCTGCGATGGTTATCTGATTTACAGAAAGCGTCACTGATATTATCCAGAATCGACTGAGCTCAAAGCTACAGCCGTCCCTATTTCTGTAAATTCTGATGGGAAGTAACCAATTCGCCGTCCACGCGAAGCGCACGCCCGTGATCGTGAATGTGTCGACTATGAATGGTCCAGAATTCCTTTCGCGAGGGGTAGGGGCGCCGTGAATACCCGTGATGATACGACAGCCAGCACTGAATGGTTGGCAGACGGGCCTACGGGGTTCCGTCAAGATAATCACGGATGGGTAATTTTGTACATCTTGCGCTATCCGTTTGCAGAAAACTCGTCAGTTTCATGCACAAGGTTCGCCGAGTTGACTGTGCCACAAGGCGATCCCGCGAAAGAGGTCTAAGGGCTTACTGTACTGAGAATGTCCCAGGACCAATGACTCTAGGAACGCTCGCAAAGGCTAGGTTTCAGACCATTCTTGTCGAAACATAGACTGGTGACTAGACTAAGATCTAGCGATGAGGGAAAACTGGAACCGACCAGTTGGACGGTCTGGTAGTACAATTCCTGAAAATGTGGAGGCAGAACGAACTCGGATGCTGAGTCATTGACAAGCTCAAAGTTAGCCGAGAAGACCGACTCCTTCCAAAGTTACCATGGCTGCAGTGTTTGAGGGTTTAAAGGCGTGGTAGTGGGCAGGCCTGGTACATCACTGGCATGACGCTGGCATCGTGATGACCATGGAAACGAAAAGCCACCCAGGACGCAGTCGCAGTCGCCTGAGGCTGGTGCCAGCACCCACTGGTGGCTTTCACACATGCTGTCATTACATCCAATACTTCCTACTGGTAACGAGCGTTCCATATGTGTTTCAATCAGTCTGCTGACTCGGGCCAATTCTGCCAGCACGCTTTAAAAGAGTGTGCTCGCCACCCGATTAACCTGACCTCAGTGCCAGGTGTTATCTATGCACATGCGACTTCCGGCGTTCTTGATCTGATCTGATATCCCATTGATCACCGCTGACACCTGGCCAGGCATGTGTGTCCTCGTCCACTTAGTGCTCGAGCTTGCTCCCCAGCCATTCACGCTCTTTGACAACCGCCCTCGGACGGTCTCCCATTGATCGTCTTTATCCTTTGAACGACAGACTATTCGATTCGTGCAACACCAGAGTAGGCATGACTTGTAGCATCCTCTCTCTCCTCATAGGTGTAGCCTTCTCGCTTTCTCAAGTGTGGGGTGTTCGCCCAAACATTTTTGTCCCCGTCTCGAGTGCAACATGCCAACCCGAGTATGCGTGGATGAATAACGCAGAACAACTAAGCCCCTGTTTGACAGTCGCGTACGTGATCGCAGCATGTGTCGGGGATAGTAAGTCCCTCCATTTCCGGGATGCGTATGAGATGCTTAGTTGCATGAAACTGGACAGCTTGGACACAACCTGCTCTGCCTTCTGGGTATTCGTATAATTCGCCGAATGGTGCGACGGCCACTCCTTGTTACTGGTATGACCCTCTCCAGTTCGAGTCCCAATACCTGTTTATTGTCTGGTGTCAACAGTTCCTGGTCGTGTTATAACCTCATGATGGCTTGCACACTTTGCCAGAACCCGGCGTATACGAGCGATATCACGACGTGAGTGCTTTCTTTCTGACTCGTATTGGTGTTCTGACGATGGGATTTGCAGCTGGCCCTCATTCTCTCAAAATTGTTCGTCGAGTTACAAGGATGAGTGAGCATTGGTTGTGCTCCTCCTTACTATGTATCACTTCGTGACCCTGCCAATCAGAATGTTCCCGCAGGGTTATGTTCTTTTGAATAACGTTTCAATACCTTACTGGGCTACCATCGACCGTACGAGGCCCTACGTTTGTCATACCCTCATGCTTAACATTGAATCTAGCGACAAGCTGGCCGTCCGAGTTGTTCAACATAACACAAGCAGAAGATTATGCCAACCAAAGCAAGTCTCCATTTCCTCCACCCCACACCGAACCTCCTCTCATTTCCCTGTAGACCTTTCCGACTACTGGCCCTCCAACTCGAGTCCAAATTCGAGCTCGAGCTCGAGCGGCTCAGGAAACAGCACCAACCTTGGAGCCATCATTGGCGGTGCCGTTGGCGGCGCCGCCCTCTTGCTCATTCTTGTCGGGGGTTATTTTCTTTACAAGCGTAGGCAACATCGGCGCCTAGACAAAACTAACGGTGCGACACCGATCCCGCACATGGGCACGACCATGACGAATATGCACACGCCATCGGATCCATCCACCGTCTTTCTGCCAACGCTGGCGGGCTCACTCCACGTGACCACGCAGTCACAGGGGACGGGTCCAGGGATGAGCGCACCACCCACCTCGTACTCGCCCTTCCAAGTCGCCTCGCCACCTCATCCAACAGAGACTACAACATTCTTTTCGGCTGGGAATTCTGTGGTACAACGCACCCGCGCGATTCCGATGGTTTAGATCTGTCTATGCCAGCAATCGACTTGCAAGGGAGGTGTGTCGTGTATTTCGGAATGCGTACTTTTTCTGGGGCGTGGCCTACAGCGACGACGCCGATTGGCCGCCATACCCTATTTCTGTCTCCAGAGCTCGGACCGAACGCGTACGTATACGTACATGTATATCCGAATCCCGTTCCTTCTCTGCTTGTTTCGTCTTTACTTTACCCTCATCTCCGGCCGGACCGTTTTTTAAATCCTACAGACGCTGTAAACGAAAAGAAAATTTGACTCTGATTTCAAACAGGACCCTCGGAGATTATCACAGATATATAATAATACATATAGTCTTGGCCCTTGGACATCGCTGAGATCTCCCAAAGCAACCTCCAATGCATGACGCTCGATCAAGGGACGACGTGTCGAAAAAGAAAATAGATCTAAAGAGGTATAGTAAATACATGGGTATAATAACTTATACTTAGCCCCGAGAACGACCTCGTAAAAAAGGTTCCCAAGGATTCAACAAGTGGACGTAACGAAAAAAAAAAAAAGCCCTGAAGAGCCTCGATAACACTACGATGTCGAGTTCCAACGCGCGGGGGACCCTCGTCAAAGAAACGATTAAAAGGAATGCAAGGAAAGCGTATGGTAGTAACCGTCGTGTAACTGAAAGTCAAAGCACGTCTAGCGTGCGTGCGCCCTCTATCAGCTTGTTCAACACCATCGACGTGAGCTCCTCCACCTGAACCGTGATCAGACTCTCCGAAGCGACCCTCCTGTATTCTTCCACGTTCTGGCGCGTTGGCGTGAACAACAGTGCGCCAAACGGTTGTTTCAGTCGAGCGATGAACCGGAGGGCTCGCGCCCGCTTTTCCGTCAGGGGTAAAGGCGAAGGAGACAGGAGCGAGTCCACGTCGCCAGCCCATAAACTGAACGGCCGTCCAAGTTGAGAAATCATGCGTGCTTTGCGCGTTGGCTTCACTGCCCCTGCAATGCTGGCTGGGCTAGACGACGATGGCGAGTCACGTGCCGAAAAGGTCTGATCGTTTGTGTTCTCTGGAATTGCCTCTGTGATTGGCTGTCGTCTGTCGAGCAGGAAGTCAATCCAGGGGTGAACAAGGGTCAGGGAATCCAAGCGAGAGAGATCTTCTGTGGTCCTGATCTCTACAATCCCGAGGGCCCCTGTCCTTGCACGAAACACATGCCCCGACGCGCCCCGATTTGCTATTACCGGTCCGAGCTTGAAAGTGAGGCACGGAAGCTTCATCCGTTGGTTTGCAAACGACGGAACAGGGAGCTCGTGAAGTCGATCATACAGCTTCATTACTAAGGCGAGATTGGGCGAAGAAGGGCGCATTTTTGATGTAATCGTCTCCATTTCGGCACCCGCGATAGCCAGTGGAATGTACGAGTTTGGCAAATTGTTGAACACAGTAATACCGGACGGGAGGCAGCTGTTGAAGCTGCCAGATTTTCCGGTCCATGCAAGGATGCTTGTATCACCTGAGCTGGTGAGTAGCTGTGCCAAGAGTCGTCCGAGTGCTTGGTCCCCCTCACCATATACAATTGGCAAGGAGACAGAAAAGATCCCAAGCAACGAGTATGCTGCATCCTCGACAAGGGTCGTCTCTCGTCGTGAAGCTAGACATAATTTCTCCCGGATGCCCTCTAAGCCTGGTCGGAGCGCCCTCAATGCCTGTGCAGAGACGTTGGCGTTCGTTGCCTCCTCCATCTCCGAGATGATCTCGGGAGAATCCTTGTGGTTGGGAATATCGAGGTTCATGTAGGGCGACCAGTCCTCAGTGTAGAATTGGACCACCTTGGAGGCATGATATTCCTGAAGCGTCCATGCCCGAGTATTCCAAATGCTCCTCATGAGATCGCCGCGCTGCGATGGAGAGCGAACACCACGAAGGAAAATGATCGTGAGATCGGAACCCTCGTACCACTTGAACATAGCAACCAGGGCTTCCTGGAGGACGAAGTGATCAGATTTGTTGATACAACATGTATCACTCCATGCCCAATGGAATCCGGCCTCCCGAGCGATCTTGCAGAACATTTGCAGCTTGTCGTGAGTAAAAGACTCTTCGAGAGCATACACAACAATATGTATGACATCTTCGAACAGAGGCTCGTTATCTTCCCAAGTGTGCGAAAATGTGGCGTAGCGGTAATACTTTGCAACCTCTCGTTGAATGTGAGCATCGTCGATATGCGTCGTCATAGAGGAGATCAGCTCCTTAAAGACAGGGAGCGATTCGAACAGTGTTGCTTGCTTGAATTTGTCGTGAAGACGACCAGTGGCGGTGTGAATGAGGACACGTGGTGAGTTGCGGATCGTATTCTGAACAGCCTTGCGGATCGCCGCCTTCGTCAGTGCTGGGTTCACATATTCCTGGAGACGATCTGTAGGGCAAGATCAGTAGAAAAACTTCAGTACGATGCCGATGCACTCACCGCGAATTTCTGGATCAGGCGACAGGGATATTTTTAAAAGCATCGTCTCGAATGTGCCTATGGCATCATCATAACGACCTGCCCTGTGTAAAGCTGCATGCTTCCTCTCATAGCCCCATGGAGATGATGGATCGAGCTCTATTACCTAATGATGATGCCATCAACAAGAAATACCCTACGCTAGTGAGAGGGACGCACCTTATCAGCATCCTGTAAGCCATTCTCCCACACACCCTTAGATACGTATGCCTTGCTTCGCTTGATGAGGAGACCTTGTGGCGAGGTCGGATCGAGGGACAGAGCTAAGGAATACTTGGAGATGGCATCGTCGTGTCGCCGAGCACGCATTGCCGCATCTCCCAGATCCTCCAGTTTCTGGGATAAACGCCGCTTGAATCCTGAAGGGATATTGTCACTTAAATGACAATACAAATGCGGAATGCACATCCGCTCACCATGAATCCATTCCGCCTGCGCAACATGTAGGTTTGCCTCCTCTCCCAGTTCGCTCGTCATTTGATGCAAACACTCAGTGGCATCCGTTATCCTGTTGAGCGTGTCGAGCCGTTCACAGATAGTCCGATAAATTATGAATCTTGACAATATAAACTCCATACCAACGAAGTGTCAGGCCCGCGAGGGGTACCAGAGCAAAAGAATACTTACCTTGTCAGCAGTATCCAGGGTATCTTTCCATGGGCCGTTTGTCAATTTTAATCTAGCCCACTCTTTCAAGAGCGGCGTGGGGGATTGTGAATGGAGGGTTGCAGGCAGCGGCACTCGGCCGTTACTGCTTTCGGGGCTGGAGAGACATCGTTGCAGGAAATCTAGTGAAACTTTGAATGCGTGGCGAGCCAACAGGTAGAACATAACTCACCACAAACCCAGGTGGAGATGGGTCCGCGCATATAGACCTCTTCGTCGACACTGCTTACTATATTCAGTAAAGACTCGCCTGCCTCGTTCATGCGACCCGCGGCAAACAGGGCGTCACAGTGACGCTGACGAATCATGATGTCAAGATCCTCAAATTGCCATCCAGATATCTGGCATTGATGGCGATAAATTTCGATGCGTCGAATATAGCCGTCGGGAAGCTTACCAGTGAGATCATCGAGAGCGCTCGACTCGTGTGGGGTCGCAGTTGGGCTTGTGCACGCTCGAACGACCGTATTGCACCCTCGTGGTTGCCCTTCTTCATGCGCGAATTTCCACGGAGAAGATGCATATATGCCTGCTGGGAATGTCAGTCGTGATATTTGCCGTGTGATCTCATGTTGTTCACGTGCCTGAACCACGTAACATATCGAGTTCAAGTGCAGCGTAGCGATGAGGTCGTCTACGCGCGATATCGCGTCGTCATGATCTCCGGCCATACATACGATGACAGCCTATACAATATGGGCAACTGAGGGGCGACCAAGTGCCGGTGCAGGGAATACTCACCTTGATGAGAAGGAGAAACCCAACGTGAGTTGAATGAAGGTGTTCGAACGCGATGTCGCACGCTCGATATGCGGCAAGCTTCTTGCGATTGCCGAGCAGTGATAAACTCTTTGCGATGTAATTCATGACGGATGGCTGAATATTGGTGAGTCAGCGTCTCAGTGTATATGGGAACTGGAGGCAAGTACCTCTTCGGCATCGGCGATCGCATCGTCCCATTGTCGCAAGCGTTCGAGCGCAGCGTCGTTGATCTGAATGTCAGGTTCCTAGGGATGGCAACGGAGCAAGGAGGCTGTTCAGACGCCATAATCCAATTAAACGAGACAATACTTACGGTGATGCGAGATAGACGTTTGAAGGTAATTTTCTCATCCTCTCCACCAATTGCAAGAAATCGGCCGTCCGGTGAGAGTGCGATTGAATATATGTCTCGAGGGTGATGGACGAGACCGCACGGGGTGTGTGTCGACGTGTCCCAAAACGTGACGGTGCGGTTTGCAGAGCATGCAATAAATTCCCCGTGCCTTGGTATGGCAATGCACGAAGGGTTGCTGGCATCGGGAGATTCCCAGATTGTTGACCCGGTTGATGTATCGATTTGGATTTGCTTGATTTTACCGTCGGATATAACAAAGAGGTCATTGTTGGACCACAGGAGTCCGGTGTTATAGCGTGTGGTGACTTGTACGGGAATATCTATGAGCAAGTGGCCATTGTTGCTGTCGTATACTCGGACAGAACTCTGCGTTGCTGTGGCAATTCGATCGCCATTCGGTGAGTATTTCGCTGCCAACAGAGAATGCTTGTAGTGGAGTAGGCGGACGACTAGCTCTCGGGTTGCAATGTTCCAGACCGTGGCTGTGTGGTCACCCAACGCGACGAGTCGGCTTGAGTCTGGGGAGAAATCGACACCTCTGATGACATCGTCAATCTTCCATGTCGTGAAGATTTGTTTGTATATCTTTGCGTCCCAAACCATGACGTCGCCCCAGAATGTCCCCGCCGCGATCCATTTACCATCCTTTGAGAAAGCGACACACTGGACTTGCTCCGCTTCCATCGTTGCCAGCAGCTTGCCGTCTTCCACTCGCCACACTTGAACCCCCCGGGTACCACCGCTCACGACATATTCCCCATTCGCCGCAAACGTCACTGGCGGTCGATCTATTCCAATGGTCAGCATTATCGCAGCTCGGTCATGTCAGCACGAACCAGACATTATCGATGACGTGGACATCAGTGGCAAAAGTAGCAGAGCAAGGGCGGAAGTCAGAGAGCAAGCTGTAGTCCGTTGATTGCCTATTATAACACGTCTGACTTTGGCGCTTGCTGAACGCTTGGACCAGGAACCTCCATCAACTTTCAAGGCACCGCTTCCCGAACATATGATACAATCAACCAAGTCGACAATTCCATGCGCACGTCTCTTTATCGTTTCAAGTGTTGATGTACCTATCCGCCTCGAGACAAAAGCCCTCTTATCCATCTGGCTCATGGCACGCTACTAGTATTATTGGCCCACTGCTAGTCATGCTAGCATAAGGTTTAGTGCCAGCGGAGTTTGAAGTATAGCGGTGCCTCAGCCATTGTTCCACTTACATAATTAATTCCGCAGCTTCTAGATCGCACAGCCTCTTGACACGGAAGGGAAACGACACGAAACTTCATCACAGAATGTCGCCATCCATATCGCAGAAGGGAACGCGCCACCGAGCCGTGCATGCCATTCACAGCTCCTTCCTGCGATACCTCAGCAAGAAGGAAACAGGTGCAAGTACTGGACACCTCCGTTGAACGATGTGACAAAGTATTCATTTCCGCTCGTCTTCTCATCGATATTTTCAATGCTTTCGACATGCCTCCCAGTACCCTCGTCCTGTATCCCGACGGCGTACCCGTACATTTCCAACTTATTTCTTCATACAGATGGATTCAAGACTGGTCGAAACAAAAAAAAGCTGACCATAGGAAAAGAAGAGCAACTCGTAAATGACGCACGTACGTACCACGATGTCCAATAACCACATCGCGGATCACCACAGTCCTCCCCTCCGCCCCACCCTTTTCCAACCCTTCCAACCCTTCATTGCGCGTGTTGGACGGATGCAAGTGATGACCAGACCCTCCAATTACCCCATCACACTTTGGGCATCTCGACACCTCCTCAACGCCATTCACAAACGCGTGACCGTTTGGACAGTTTTAAAAATGTCCTGCATGTACTGTTCAAAGGTTATTCATGCATCCATCTTTAAAGAAAGAAAAAAAGGCAATTGCTTGTTAAAATCCTTGATGACAATGGTGATACGCTCCTGGAGCGAGAAGGCCTCGTAAAACGTATCCATTCGAATTGAGCATTTGATTTTGCCCACTGGTCCACAACGTCATGCGTAATATCCGAGAAATTCGTCTCCGATTAGTCCATCTCCTCAGCGTTTGTCGTTATGCTGTCAAGTCGTCGCCGTCATCAATATGTGCCTCCGCCTTCTTGCGGAGACTCGACGCACGCTCTCTGCCAACGTGTCCCAACGAATTTGTTCTTTAAACCGACCCATCATCTCAAGCATCATCATATTACGGGATTCCTCCAACGAAATCCGCATTTGATACAGAGCTGTTGTCGAGATTTGACGATGGGATTCGGAGTCTTTTGCGATGACGAAGGCAACCCATGCCATTGCTAGTATGTTTGCCGATCGCGTCGAGCCATGTCGTCGTCACATCAGCCAGTAATAAGTATGAGCCGAAGGGGAAGAAGATCCTCTCGTCCGCGGGAGGAAGTGGTTGCCCGATCTTCACCTCGGCGACGCACATCGTAAATATTGACGTTCCCCGCTGCAAACGCCAAACAAGTACTACAGCCAAGCATGTCGAACGTGTGTCTCGGCCATTTGAGGATACGAGAAAGACGGAATGGGGATGGGATTGACCTTTCGCGGCGACATGCCATGGCCCGTCGTTGGCGAATCTGCTGTCGATTGTCGACGTTGGCCTGAAATTTCTGGATGGTTAAGAACGAGTCGTATATTTCCAGAGTGGGGTGAATAAGAGTCAAAGATGGCGGAAGAATGCAGTTTCACGTACGGGCAAGCAGCATGTCCGGCATCGTATTGTCGCAAACGGGGCAGCCATGGCCGAGCTCGCAGTCGAGTTTAACCATTGGCAACAATCCGAGGAAGACATTGCCTGCCGCCGAACATAGTACACTTTTGTATTATCTCTGAATTTTTTTTTTTGGCTCTCTCACTGGGTAGAAGTCGTGTTGAAATTGGACTCCGCAATATGGCCAATGGGTGGTGATGAGGGGATAGAGCCTTGCGAGAGCAGGAACACCGGGGGTATGAAATACGTGTTGCATTTCCATACTTTGCTTCGGGACAAGAGGAGACCTTCCACCTGCCGCATGCGCGTCGAGAAAGCGACCCATGTAAGTCAGCGGGTGACGCTCAACCCCGAACCGACATCAAGGCCAATCCAAACGCCTTGATTTACCCGTCATTGTGAGGCAAGTTTCTAACTCAGACCAGATTAGTCGAGGGGAAAGAGAGACAACTAGGTGGTATGGTCATCCGGTGGACACAACAGGAATGAACATCGTTCAGTGTCCATCGACAACCTTGACGTGGTATGCCCCGATAATAAAGCCAAAAGCCGCATCTGCTGTTGCGAATGAGGGCATGAATGAATGAAAGGTGTATGGGCCAACAAGCCAATGACGTTGTAGGGAGCAGCAATGGAGAAAGCGGTCTTAGCGGTCTAGTGGCAGACAGGTTGGGGTACGGTGGCTCTCTGAGATATCCGATACCGCCCTGTGGAGGTTGAATGATGGTTACGATTGACAAACCAATTATTAATTGTCTGGAGCGGTGCCTATTAATAGGCACCCACAGCAAAAACAGGATGACACATAATAGGCAATGAAACAGAGGACCACAGCATGCTCTTTGACTCCCTCCCTTGCTCTGCTACTTTTGCCACTGATGTCCACGGCATCGATGAAGTCTGGTTCGTGATGACAAGATTGAGCTGCGTAATGCTGACCATTGGGCAAGATCGACCCCCAGTGGCGTTTGCACCGAATGGCAAGTATATCGTGAGCGGTGGCACCCGGGGTGTTCAAGTATGGCGAGTAGAAGACGGTAAACTGCTGGCAACGATGGAAGCGGATCACGCCCAGTGTGTCGCTTTCTCAAAGGATGGGAAAAGGATCGCAGCGGGGACGTTGCGGGGCGAAGTGATGCTTTGGGACGCAAAGATGTACAAACAAAGCTCGACGTGGACGATTGGCGACGTCGTCCGAGGCATCGATTTCTCGCCCGACTCGACCCAGCTGGTCGCATTGGGTGTCCACACAGCCACCGTTTGGAACATTCATTCCCGCGAACTTGAACGAGTTCTTGGCCCACTCCAACACAAGAATTCTCTGTTGGCAGCGAAATACTCGCCGAATGGCGATCGAATTGCAACAGCAACTCGGGATTCTATCCGAATATACGACAGCAGCAAGGGCCACGTAGACATACCCGTACAAGTCTCCACCCGCTACAACACCGGCCTCCTCTGGTTCAACAATGACCTCTTCGTCATATCCGACAGTAAAATCAAGCAAATCCAAATCGATACATCAACTGGGCCAACAATCCGGGAATCTCCCAATGCCAGCAACATATCGTGCATTGCCATACCAACGCACGGGGAATATATCGCATGCTCTGCAAATCGTACTATCACGTTTTGGGACCTGTCGACACACACACAGTGGGGTCTCGTCTATCGCCCTCAAGACATATATTCAATCGCCCTCTCACCGGATGGCCGATTTCTCGCCATCGGCGGAGAGGGTGGGAGAGTCACCATCAAACGTCTCTCTCGCATCACCGTAAGTATCGTCTCGCCTCATTGGATTATGGCGTGTCTGAACAACTTTCGTGCTCCGATTCATCGTTCCTCGTGGTTATATTGTCACCTTTTTTACACTCCCTTCCCAGGAACCTGACATTGAGATCGGCGACGCTGCGCTTGATATGTGGAAGCGCGATCAGCTCGCGGATGCGGAAATATTCTTGACCGCAGCAATCCTCTTGTCTCAAAATCCAAGCCACCATGTGCTCGCTAGTCGAGCTCTCGTCCGGGCACGCTTGCGTCAATGGAACGAAGCGATCGCCGATGCCGAAGAGGTACTTTCCGCTCAGTTCTTACATAAACTAACGTTAACTCTAATTCACACCAAGTCCATCGCGGTTCAGCCATCCGTCATGGGTTACATCGCAAAGAGTGTATCGCTGATTGGCCAGAAGGACAAGCTCGCAGCATATCGAGCGTGCGACATAGCATTCGAACACCTTCATTCAACTCATGTTGGTTTTCTCCTTCTCGTCAAGGTGTGTATTCCACACACCGGGATTTTGTCGCCCCTCAGTTGCCCAAATTGTATAGGCTGTCATCGTATGCATAGCCGGAGAACATATCGACGCGATATCGCGCGTAGACGACCTCATCGCTACGCTGCACTTGAACTCGATATGTTATGTGGTTCAGGCACGTGAACAACGCGCGACCACACGGCGAATATCACGACTGACATTTCCAGTAGGCACATATGCATCTTCTCCTTGGAAACGCGCGTGTGAAGAAGGGCAACTATGACGGTGCGATACGATCGTTCGAGCGTGCACGAGCCCTACTGCGACCTCACACGAGTCGAGCACTTTCGATGATCTCACTGGTAAGCTTCCCAACGGCTATATTGCAACCCATCGAAATTGATCGCGGTGCCAGATATCTGGATGGAAATTTGATGATCTTGACACTACGATCCGTCAGCGTCTTTGTGAAGCCCTGTATGCCGCGGGTCGCAGGAACGAGGCAGGCGAGTCTTTACTGAAGATAGTCAATAGTGTCAACCAAGACGTCTGTATGCGTGAACCCCTCGCCACTTGGGTTCATGGTAAGTTATGTTCTACCTGCTCGTCCGCCATGCATGTGAAGTTTCACCGTAGATTTCTTCCAACGATGTCTCTCCACTCCCGAAAGAGACCAAGTGATACTGCTTCATGCAACCTTCCATTCACAATCCTCCACTTCACTTTTGAAAGAGTGGGCAAAATTAGAACTGACAAAGGGCGCGTGGCAAGCTGCCCTGGGTACCACTCACTGTGTAAGTATTCTTTTACTCTGGTACTCCTCGCGGGCCTGACACTCTGTTGGTATGGAGTTTATGTCCTCAAGATTCACAATTTATCGAACTATCTGTGAACAGCTCGATACCCTCGACAAGGTCAAGGATGCGACTGAGTGTTTCCATCAAATGACAAGCGAACTGGGAGAGGAAACAAACGCAAATGATGAGCAGGTAGAATGGGTTAATGGTTAGTGGTTTTGCAGTCCGCATTGCCATTTACGTGACAATATCCCTTCAGGATTCAAGCAGCGTTTATCCCAGAAACTGGAGGTCCTCGGAGATGAGGCAATGGATGCCCGGCGACATAACGAAGCCATCTCCGAGTATTCCTCAGCACTGTCCCTCGATCCGACCTCGCCACAAGGTCTCTTCATCAAGCGAAGCAAGGCGTACGTGGCTGAGGGTTTGTTGGAGAATGGCTTAAATGATGCGGAGAAGGTGTGTCCCTTTCTCTCGCGTAGGTTAGTGCTTGTCGATGGCATTATCATCAGGTGATAGAACTCGATCCATCGTCTCCATGGGGCTACGAGAGGAAGCATGCAGCTTTACACAGGGCAGGTCGTTATGCTGATGCCATAGGCACATTCGAGATGATGCTCTTAAAAATATCCCTGTCGCCTGATCCAGAAATTCGTGGTGAGTGCATCGGCATCGTACTGAGGTTTCCTCGCTGATTTTGCCTTACAGAGCGTCTCAAAGAATATGTAACCCCAGTACAGACGAAGGAGGCGATTTGCATGGCTGTTCAGAATGCTATCCGCAACTCACCACCTGTCCTCATCCACACCACTACTGGTCGTCTTCTCGATAAACTTAAGCAAACATCATTATTCGAATCACTCCCTGTTTTTAAGGAGTTGATTTCCTCTACGACGACGCACATCGACGATGCCCACATCCAACGAGAGGTTGCAAAGTATTACCGCTACGCTACGTTCTCGCACAAGTGGGAAGAAGATGAACCTCTATTCGACAAGGTCATTAACATCGTTGTGTATGACCTCGAAGAGTCTCCTACTCACGACAAGCTGCAAATGTTCTGCAAGATCGCTCGGAAGGCCGGGTTCCATTGGGCATGGAGTGATACATGCTGTATCAACAAATCAGAACAATTTGTGCTCCAAGAAGCCCTGGTTGCCATGTTCAAGTGGTACGAGGGTTCCGCCCTAACGATCATTTTCCTCCGTGGTGTTCGCTCTCCATCACAGCGTGGCGATCTCACGAGGAGCATTTGGAACACTCGGGCATGGACACTTCAGGAATACCATGCCTCCAAGGTGGTCCGATTCTACACCGAAGATTGGACGCCATACATGGGCCTTGATATTTCGAACCACAAGGATTGTCCCGAGATCATCTCGGAGATGGAGGACGCAACGAACGCCAATGTCTCTGCGCGGGCCTTGAAGGCGCTCAGACCAGGCTTAGATGGCATCCGGGAGAAGTTATGTTTAGCTTCGCAACGCGAGACGACCGTTGTCGAGGATGCAGCATACTCCTTACTTGGGATTTTTTCTGTCTTTTTGCCAATTGTATATGGTGAGGGGGACCATGCACTCGGACGACTCCTGGCTCAGCTACTCACCAACTCGGGAGACACAAGCATCCTTGCATGGACCGGAAAATCTGGCAGCTTCAATAGCTGCCTCCCAGCCGGTATTATCGTGTTTAACAATTTGCCAAACTCGTACATTCCACTGGCTATCGCGGATGCCGAAATGGAGACGATCACATCCAGAATGCGTCTCCCCCCGTTCAATCTCGCCTTAGTAATGAGGTTGTATGATCGACTTCATGAGCTCCCCGTCCCGTCGTTTGGACCCCGACGGATGAAGCTTCCATGCATTGTTTTCAAACTTGGGCGTGTTGATTGGAACAGGTCGGAACGAGTTTTCCGTGCACAAACAACCGCACTCGGGATTGTGGAGATCAGGACCAAGGAGGATCTTTCTCGATTTGATTCTCTCTACCTCGTTCACCCTTGGATCGACTTTCTCCTCGACCGACAGCCTGTCGGAAGTCCAATAGACCCCATCCCCGAGGGGACCACGGATGATCAGTCCTTCTCGATAGGCGAGCTACCTTCACCCCCTGGTCGTTCCAATATCACCTCAGCGACCCCGCCAACACGAAGGGCATGGCACGTTTTCCGCATTGTGCGACCGTTCGGTGGATGGCCTACCACACATCCTGGAGATGTGGCATCTCTCCGGCCTCCATCGTCTCTATCGCAGACGGACAGACAGACGCGAGCCCTCCGAGTCATCGCTCGATTGAGGCAACCGTTCGGTGCGCTGTTGCTCACACCATACCCTAGCAACGTGGCAGCCTACAGGAGGGTCGCTGCGGAGAGTCTGATCACCGTCCAGGTGAAGGCCATCACGTCTGCAGTGTTGAACAAGCTGGCAGACAGCGTACGCGTACTGGATGTACTTTAACGACGACTGTCGGTTACATGACACACGTGTGTCCCAGTCATATTCGTTTCCCCCCCTCCGTTGTTTTCAGACATTTTCCGCCATCGTTTTATTTACTTAATGGACATTCGAGACACGTGTGTTGCCCGCCTGGACGTTGCGTTTCATATCATGCATTGATCTGCTTCAATGTTATGCTACGCTGGCATTAACATGTAGGCTCAGATTTAGCGCCATGATCGATGTGCAGCATCCAAATCTTCGACATGCACTCACATTCAATTCGTCACACCCAGGAACTTGATTGCCCGTTCCAAGTCCCGTCAACGACTCACCTCCTTCGCGTAGCCGCACATGCATCCTCGCAGTTTGCATGCGTATAGTCCCTGGAATCGTTCAGATCTCCCAAGGAAGCTCCAATGTACGACGCTTGGTCAAAGGACGTCCGGAAAGGTTAGATATAGGGAGGCATAGTAAATACATTAGGAAGCTACAAAAACTTTTCATCCACGAAAGCTCGTACAAAAAAAAGGATTCAAAAAGTGGTCAACGAAAGAGTCCTGAAGAGCCACGATAACACTGCGATTTCGCGTTCCAACGCGCCGGGAACTCACGTTCTCCAACGTTCATCAGAAACGCGATTGGGATGTCAAAAGGACTCGGAATGCAAGGAAAGCGTATGGTAGCAACAGAACGTCGTGAGACTTGATAGCCGTAGTCAAAGCACGTCTAGCGCACGCGCTCCCTCGATCAACTTGTTCAACACCGTCGACGTGAGCTCCTCTACCTGGACAGTGATCAGACTTTCCGAAGCAACCCTCCTGTACTCTTCTACGTTCTGGCGAGTCGGCGTGAACAACAATGCGCCAAATGGTTGTTTCAGTCGAGCAATGAGGCGGAGGGCGTGGGCCCGCTTTTCCGTCGGCGATGAAAACGAAGCAAACAGGAGCGGATCTGCGTGGCCAGCCAATACACCAAACGGCCGCCCGAGCCGAGAAATGAGGCGCGATGTCCGCGTTCGCCCGACCGCTGCAATGTTGGAAGGGTCAGCAGGCGACGATGGCCAGTCAGGTGTCCAAAAAGACTGAGCGTTGATGTTCTCAGCCATCGTCTCTGTGATTCCAATGGGTTGTCTATCGAGCAGGAAATCAATCCAGGGGTGAATAAGGGTCAGGGAATTCAATCGAGAGATATCTTCAGCGGTCCTAATCTCTACAATCCCGAGGCCCACCGTCCTTGCACGAAACACATGCCCCGACGCGCTCCGAGTGGCTATTACTGGTCCAAGCTTGAAAGTGAGGCACGGAAGCTTCATCCGTTTGTTTGCAAACGACGGGACGGGGAGCTCATTAAGTCGATCATATAGCCTCATTACTAAAGTGAAATTGGGTAAAGAAGTGGGCTCCATTTCGGCACTTGTGTCAGCCAGTGGGATGTATGAGTTTGGCAAACTGTTGAACACAGTAATATTGGCTGGGAGGCAGCTGTTGAAGCTTCCAGATTTACCGGTCCATGCAAGGACACTTGTGTCTCCTGAGCTCGTAAGTAGCTGTGCCAAGAGTCGCCCGAGTGCCTGGTCCCCCTCACCATATACAATTGGCAAGGAGACAGAAAAGATACCAAGCAACGAATATGCTGCGTCCTCGACAAGGGTCGTCTCGCGTTGCGAAGCTAAACATAGCTTCTCCCGGATGCCCTCTAAGCCTGGTCGGAGCGCCCTCAATGCCCCTGCAGAGACGTTGGTTGCCTCCTCCATTTCCGAGATGATCTCGGGGGACTCCTTGTGGTTGGGAATGTCAAGATTCATGTACAATTTCCAGTCCTCTGTGTAGAACCGGACCACCTTGGAGGCACGATATTCCTGGAATGTCCAGGCCCGAGTATTCCAAATACTCCTTGTGAGATCGCCGCGCCGCGATGGGGAGCGAACGCCACGGAGGAAAATAATCGTCAGAGCAGAACCTTCGTACCACTTGAACATAGCAACCAGGGCTTCTTGAAGTACGAGGTGATCTGATTTATTGATACAACAAGTATCACTCCATGCCCAATGGAACCCCGCATCCCGAGCGATCTTGCAAAACATTTGCAGCTTGTCGCGAGTGAAAGACTCATGGAGATCGTACACAACAATGTGTAAGACTTCTTCGAACAGAGGTTCGTTATCTTCCCAAGTGTGCGAAAATGTGGCGTAGCGGTAGTACTTCGCAACCTCTCGTTGGATGTGGGCATCGTCGATGTGCGTTGTCATAGAGGAGATTAACTCCTTAAAGATTGGGAGTGATTCGAACAATGATGCTTGTTTGGATTTGTCGAGAAGACGACCAGTGGTGGTATTAATGAGGACACGTGGTGAGTTGCGGATGACATTCCCAACAGCCTTGCGGATCGCCGCCTTTGTTTGTGCTGGGTTCACATATTCCTGGAGACGCTCTGTGAAACCAGATCAGAGGAGACCTCAGCAGGCTGTCGATGCACTCACCGCGAATGTCTGGATTAGGCGACTGCGACACTTTCAAGAGCATTGTCTCAAACGTGCCTATGGCATCGTCATAACGTCCTGCCTTGTGTAAAGCTGCATGCTTCCTCTCGTAGCCCCATGGAGACGATGGATCGAGTTCTATCACCTAATGATGATACCGTCGACAAGAAGTAACCTACGCGAGAGAAAGGGACGCACCCTGTTCGCATCAGTTAAGCCATTCTCCCACAAATCCCTAGCTACGTACGCCCTGCTTCGCTTGATGAAGAGGCCTTGTGGCGAGGTCGGATCGAGGGACAGGGCTAATGAATACTCGGAGATGGCCTCGTTATGTCGCCGCACATGCATTGCCGCATCTCCAAGATACTCTAGTTTCCGGGATAAATGCTGTTTGAATCCTGAAAGAAAATTGTCACATAAGTGACAATACCAATGCGGAATGTAAAATCGCTCACTAAGGACCCATTCCGCCTGCTCAATGTGTAGGTTTATCTCCTCTCCCAGTTCGGTCGTCATCTGATGAAAACACTCAGTCGCATCCGTTATCTCGTCGAGCGTGTCGAGGTGTTCACAGATAGTTCGATAAATTATGAATCTTGAGGATATAAACTCCATACCAAAGGAGCGTCAGGCCCACGAGGGGTACCAGAGTAAAAGAAGGCTTACACCTGCAGCGGTAACCAGGGCATCTTTCCACGGACCCTCCGTCAATCTTAATTTAGCCCACTCTTTCAAGAGCGGCACGGGGGATTGTGAACGGAGGGTTGCACGAGGTAGCGACACTTGGTCACTACTGCTTTCGGGAGTGGAGAGACACTTTTGCAAGAAGTCTGCGGTGAAACTTCGAATGCATTGCGGAAGAACAGATATAACATAACTCACCAAAAACCCAGGCGGTGGTGGGTCCATGCATACAGACCTCTCCGTCGACACTGTTTACTATATTCAGTAAAGACTCGCCTGCCTCGTTCATGCGACCCAAGGCATACAGGGCGTCACAAAGACGCTGACGAATCGTAATGCTAAGATGATCAAATTGCCATCCGGATATCTGGCATCGATGGGGATCAATGTCGATACGTTTGCAATATACACTTTAGGAAGTTTACCAGTGAGATCATCAAGAGCGCTCGACTCGTGTGGGGTTGCAGTCGGGCTCGTGCGCGCTCGAACGATCGTATCGCACCCTTGTAGTTGCCATTCTTCATGCGCGAGTTTCCATGGAGAAGATACATATATGCCTGATGGAAATTTCAGCGGTATTCGCCGTGTGGTCGCGCGTTGACCACGTGCCTGAACCACATAACATATTGAGTTCAAGTGCAGCGTAGCGATGAGGTCGTCTACGCGCGAGATCGCGTCGTCATAATCTCCGGCCATACATACGACGACAGCCTATACAACATGGGCGGCTGAGCAGCGAACAATTCTCACTACACGGAATACACACCTTCACGAGAAGGAGAAAACTAATGCGAGTCGAATGAACGTGTTCGAACGCAATGTCGCACGCTCGATATGCTGCGAGCTTTTTCCTCTCTCCAGCCAGCGATACACTCTTTGCAATGTAACCCATGACGGATGGCTGAACTGCGATGGACTTTGTGTGGATTAGAGTCAGCGGCAGTGTATGTGGGAATTGAGCGAAAAATACCTCTGTGGCATCAGCGATCGCTGCGTCCCATTGTAGCAAGCGTGCCCGGACAAGAGCTCGACTAGCGAGCACATGGTGACTTGAACTTTGAGACAAGGGGATTGCTGCCGTCAATAATGTTTCAGCATCCGCGAGCTGATCGCGCTTCCATACATCGAGCGCAGCGTCGTCGATCTGAATGTCAGGTTCCTGGGAAGGTGGTGTAAATGTGACAGTACAACCACATGGAAATATAAAGCGAAGCAAGAAAGTTGTTCAGACACATGAGGCGAGACGTTGCTTACAGTGATGCGAGATAAACGTTTGATGGTAATTTTCTCATCCTCGCCGCCAATTGCGAGAAACCGGCCGTCCGGTGAGAGTGCGATTGAATATATGTGATGAGGGTGATGGACGAGGCCACACCGGGTGTGTGTCGACGTGTCCCAAAACGTGACTATGTGGTTTGCAGAGCACGCGATGAATTCCCCGTGCCTTGGTATGGCAATGCATGTGGGGTTGCTGCCATCGGGAGATTCCCAGATTGTTGACCAGGTTGATGCATTGATTCGCTTGACTTTATTGTCAGACACGACAAAGAGGTGGTTGTTGAACCAGAGGAGACCGGTGTTGTACGATGTGGTGACATGTACGGGCATGTCCACAAGCAAGTTGCCACTGTTGCTGTCATATACTCGGACGGAATCCTGAGTTGCTATGGCAATTCGATCTCCATTCGGCGAGTATTTCGCTGCCAACAGAGAATTCTTGTGTTGCAGTGGGCGGACAACTCGCTCGCGGGTCGCAATGTTCCAAACCGTGGCTGTGTGGTCACCGAGTGCGACGAGTCGACTTGAGTCTGGGGAGAAATCAACGCCTCGGATGACACCGTCAATCTTCCATGTCGTGAAGATTTGTTTGTATATCTTTGCGTCCCAAACCATGACGTCGCCCCAGAATGTCCCCGCTGCGATCCATCTGCTATCCTTTGAGAAAGCGACACACTGGACTTGCTCCGCTTCCATCGTTCCCAACAGTTTGCCGTCTTCCACTCGCCACAATTGAACCCCCCGGGTGCTGCCGCTCACGACATACTCACCATTCGCCGCAAATGTCACTGGGAGTGGATGGTCAGCCATGGACATCAATGGCAGAAGTAACGAAGCTAGACTTGGAGGATGAGTCAAAAACAGTAATCCGCCTGCTGTCATTACATAACACATCCTCTTTCGGCGCAAAGGCACTGCTTCACAATGGACCCTGGGGCCTGGCCCACAATTCCACGACTCTTTGCCGGTCAATTAGTTGATATTCTTATTGCTGCATGACGTCTAGACCGGGCACCGCTGTCAGGAATATGATGTGTCGATGGTAGTACATGCTACAGGACCTCTCGGATCTGGGTCATCGTTCACGAAACTAGCACCTTCTCAATCTGTCTCTGAATTTCACCGTTTTTGTTCTAAAAAAATACAAACCTCATGGACAACATATTATCAAACTCCTGCAAGTATAACATTAGGAGATATACAGTTGTGTTGTGGTGGAACTCAAGCTTTGCATCTCCTGTCCTGGCTGTCCAATTTGCAGCTCTGGTCCAATGATAGCAATAGGACCACCACACGGACGTGGGGAAATACATAGACTTTGGGTGTGCCATGGGCCAGGTGAGTGAGGTCTATTATCTCGATTCAGATAAGTATATCAATCGTTCACTGACAAAGAATCGTGTGGGTAGAATTGTCTGAAATGGTTGGTGCCTGGGTGGAGGCGCTGAAAACAGGATGACACATACTTAGCAGGCAATTAAACGGAACACAGCTTGCTCTTTGACTTCCTTCCTTGCTCTG
>JBBPSD010000440.1:0-24860 GCA_038093415.1 Xerocomellus chrysenteron | reverse complement strand
TCTTCCGATCTCGCCCACCCCTTGGGTCATTTTCCGGAATCCGACGAGCCACCCCTTGGGGGGTCCCCGGCTCGCCTTCGGCTCGCCACCCCTTGCTATGACCAAATTTCCCACCAGACGGCATGCAGTTGGTCTTTAAGTGGCCCGGTTTGCCTGCTTCGGATGAATTCCTTGACGGTTTTATAGTTATCCTCATCTCCTGGCTCAAAGCCAAAGGAATCATGAAGGATGAACCGTTTATTGACAGGTGACTCGAGCCCCTTTTCAATATTCGCTATTCCGCGCTCGAGGTCGGCGGAGGACTGAGGGAAAGCTAGTGAGGAACAGATTCATCACGAACGAATGGCTTAGCTTTACCGCCTCGTTGATCCCGAAGGCGGTGTTGATGATACTTGACTTGCCTACGCCGCTCTGACGGAGAGTTGAACACATGGCTGGGAAATGGCGAACATCCTCTTACGTTGCCTATAACCAAGATACGGAATCTTGAATTGAAGCGTCGGTCGAACGAAGTGGTGGGATCACAGCATCGGACTTACTGTGGACAATAATCGAGGATTGCCTGGGTTGTAGGGGATAAGGTTCCGTCGGTCTGGATCGTAGGGGAAATGTTTTCGGCAGTCTGTGTTGTAGAGTGGACGGTGTCGGTAGCCTGGCAGCTGAATACGACTCGAATGCCGTCTTGAGCCACCGATAGATCTGTTCGAAAACTGCTAAGGAGACCATCGACAGAGATGACAAAGTTTGAAGTCACCTTGCGTCTGTCCCGCAGAAAAGCTCGCAAAGATTTGGCGAGTATCTATTCTTTGGGTCCTTTTCCATGGTAACGACGATGTCTTGTAGTGGAATATGATTTGGGTATTTGGCGAGAGTTCGCTATACGGAAAAGGGGGTCAGAGGTGCGAGAGGGAATGGGCGAAAGACATACAGCACGTTGGGGAATCCTTGGCGTAGGGTGCCACCCTCATCACAAATCAGTTTATGTGGGTGAGGGCCAATGCGAAGTTCTCCCGAGGTTAGGCGTTTGGGCCATTTGGTTGATTCCGGAGAGACGGTGACGGCTGAATAGATAAAATGAGTGAGAAAACTCAATCGTAGCTGGAGTGACTCGCCTGTTACACGGATAGATGGCGGGGGTGGCATGGTAGCTGGGTCTGGCTGGTGTGGCCAGAAGTTGCGCCGACGCTCGCTCAACTGCGCAATGTTCTTTGTTCTTCCGTTGTTCACGTTTACCTCGGTGTGCACATCCAGATCTCCCAGTGCGCCGCCAAACTACCACCAGCCCAGAAGTAACAGCCCTTCCAAGCCGTCTTTTCAGTGCACGGCTCACACCTCCGACAGCAACTACAAGCCCTGCTGTTGATCAGGTACGTGACCCTGCATCTGCATGTTACGGCACGCTCACACTCTGACAACCTTGCATGCCATGTTCCTATATACACAGAATGGGTCACACACCCATGGAATACCCGTAGCATCGTACCCCATGGTACGCCGATCGTCTTGCTATAGAGTTCACAACGAAATCCAACTTGCTTGTGTCCTATGGGTTATTGAGGCTTGTTTTTCTCATCCGATTCCGGACGAGACTTCCCTCGTGGTGCTATACAAACACAGTGGTTCAGTAAAGGGTATCATAGACCATGGGGCAACCGATGTCGGGTCGTTGGTTGTCACTAAGGCCTCGAACTGCAATGGAGGATACCGTGGAGTCCACGATCGTCATGTCTGCTGAATGAAAAGGTAGTTTTCACCTCTGGCAAGTGTACAGGGTGGACGTAGGGGAGAATTGTACTATTTCTTAGCGGAGGGCCATTGGGCCGTTATGTATCTGCCAACATGGAGTTCTTACTTTCGGATATTCGGCGACTGTAGGTCGATTTAATCGAAATAGTGACGACAAGAACAATACGAATGCGCAATGTCTGCTGGGAGTGACTCACCATGCGCCCCTCGGATCTGGTCAGCCTGGTGTAGAACCTTTCGAAGTTGAAGGTTGGACTCGTCCAGTGACTGTCCTGTCTCATCGTGACCATTGACAATACCCCCATCACAGCGGAGGAACTGGGTCCGGTTCATTTTCCCTCTCGGTCCACGCCCGACCTCGAGGACATCATGATACTAGTACGGGTCAGTGTCAGCAACTACCACTAAACTCGTAGTCACTGGGACTACTAACATGTAGACTTACGCCGCTGCGCAGTGCGGTCTGCCTCCGAGTCTAGCCCAGTTCAGTCAAGCACGGGCGTCGAGATAGCCTGGGCATGTTTCAACGTCACCTAGTGCGTCCATCATGATTGCGTCGGGCGCAAAATGGATTCGGACTCAAGTCCGGACTCAGATCTCAAGATGCTGATCATGTCACGAGAACGCAAATTCGTGTGGGTTATGCCAAACCCTGCCTGCACTGTGGGAGACGGATTTGGTTTGCGACTCGACAACCGTTCAGTCCCGTCGGACAAACGACTGAAAAAATCAACTTGCCCAAAGATTCGTGGCAACTGCTAGTCTAGTCTGGGATGGTCCTTTGACAAGTCATGGTTTTCGTAAACTCGGTCAGTTCACTTATGTGTGCGCGGCGCTCGCGGCCATAGCCCCCGACCAAATACCCTTTGCCCACCTGGCCTTGTTCCATGTCATGAGCTTCTCTCGTGAGTATGCCTCGTTGCTTATCTCGCGCAGACAGTTCGTCCGCAGCACCAGGGTTACACGAGGCACGAACGTTCTTATGCCATGCCGCTATTGGAAGGTGGGTACCATCTCGTGGTTCAGGGGTGCAACCTGGGTGAGTCTAGGTTTCATTTTCCTTATCAAACGCGCACAAGTGTGGGTTGTGCCATAGGTAATTTTCTTTCTTTGCAGTTCATCAAAAACTTCTGTCTACTTGATCCGCAGCTGCGATCGTATCTCGTGCGGAGGCTTGACGGTGTGTATCTGAAGGACGGAATTTGCGAGTGGCAAGTGCACGAACACTAATATGAACTAATCATAAATCCTGATGGGGCTACAGCCAACACGTGTCCAGATAGAAGATGAGGGACACGTTTCAAACCCATTTGGGCAGTTGTGTTTATGTCATCCCTCGGAGAGAGCCGGGGCGTCTACACATCCCGTCGCCAGGTTTTCCTCTTTTCTCCCATCTCATCTCCCCATCCCAACACCTTCGAAAGTCTTGTTCATCGATATCCACCGTGCTAGAGTCATGTCGGACCGCGCTGTTGACGTTAGGGAGAAGTTCCCGCGATTCCGGATTCTCGTTATCGGACGAGCCAATGCTGGAAAAACCACACTCCTCCAGAGAGTTTGCAAGACGACCGAATCCCCAATCGTTCGCGATCGGCGTGGTTGGAAGGTCACTGCGAGATTGCTATGTCGTCAACAGACTGTTTCGTGCTAACAGATCCTTGCAGATCAACAACGATGTGAAGGGAACTGTGGGGGTGAGTATTTGCATATCGTTGGTACGCACTATTCTTGACGACAAATAGCGTGGCGAGCATGACATCGAACATGAAATTTCGTTCAAAAGCAATGATCGTTTTGTCTTCCATGATTCGCGTGGTTTCGAGGCCGGTAGTGAAGACGAACTCCAGAAGGTTCAATCATTTATTAAAGAACGTGCGGAGGATCAGGCTCTGGAAGGGCGCCTACATGCTATATGGTTCAAGTCTATGTACCACTGTTGTTTGGTGCTTGTCTTAATGTTGTTCACAATAGGTATTGCATTCTGATGCATGAACATTCCAGGCCCATTACTGTTGCAGAGGAAACCTTCTTCTCAAAGTGTGGTGCTAAAAGAGGTAAGAAGGCTCTGTGATTCAGGTTATGCATTGAGCTTGTCATCAGTGCCAGTAATTGCCATCTTCACCAAATTTGATGCACTGCATACAGTTGCATTTGGTGAGCTTAGAGAGCAAGGGAAGGGAATTCAAGAAGCACTAGCTATGGCCCCCAAGCAAGCAGAACAGATGTTCAAGGACAAGAATTATTATGGTATGCTTCAGGCCACAGAGTTTCCTCCTAAGAATTTTCTGTGTGTGGGTGGTGAGTTGATTATTGGTAATGATATAGAATAAATGACATTTTGGTTGAAGGAATGGATGAGGAGCAGGCAGATTGTACAGCACTTGTTACATGCACTGCAGAGGCACTGGGTGATGACATGTTGGAGACATTGTTGATTTCTGCCCAGCAAGTCAACTTGGAGATTTGTGTCAACTATGCAGTGAGAAGGAAAGTCACAGATGATTGTTCAGCTTTGAGTAGTTCTGATAATTCTACTTTAGAACATTGAAAAGGTTGTTGGAAATGCCAAAGCACTGTCGTCCCCACAAGAAATATGATTGGATAGTACAATCAAATTTGGCAGTATGGTTTCCACATGTTTATGTAGGTGTGGAAATTTGAATATACAGCAAATATTGACTTTTGGGCTGTTGTTTCAATAGGTAAGCAATATGCAAGTACTTGGAAGATGAGAGCTGATATTGTTACATTGGTTTGATACATTTAGACTGTAAGCTGCTATATTTACAGTGCTAGTCTCCTTGCATCAGTGCTCACTACTTGTCCTGACAGGGGGCAAGTTTCTGTGTCTTCAGTGATATCTTAGATCAGCTCATTATCATTCCCTTCTTTATGTCCTGACAGGCTGTAAGTTGCTGTTACTATGCTCTTGGTGTCTTTGCATGCATGCTTACTGTCCTTAAATTCCTCATGTCCTCCCAGAGGGTAAGTTGCAGTATTGTGTTGTTGGTTTTGTATCCAAGCTCATTGGTATTCCATTCCTTGTGTACTGACAGTTTGTGAGTTGCTGTGTCTGTGGTGTTGATGCCATTACATCCATGTTCATTCATTTCCAGAGTGCTGACAACTTGTAAGTTATTATGTCTGTATTCATAGTGGCTGTTTATCCTTGCTCACCACTATTCCATTCCCATGTTCTGACAGGAGGTAAATTTGTTTTTGTAGTGTTAATTGTCATTGTATTCATCCTCACTGCTATTTCATTTTTGTGTGTCCTGACAGACAGTAAGTTATTGTATTTGTGGTGTTAATGTCCCCATATCCATTCTCATTGCTATTTCATTCATTGTATTCTGAAAGACTGTAAGTTGCTGTGTTTGTATTGTTGGTGTCCTTGCATTCATACTCACTGTGATTTTTTATGTTGTACTTTAGTAAGAGGTAAGCCTCTCTATGATTTGTAGTGTTGGAGTTTTTGTATCCATGCTTACTGACATTTCATTTCTTGTGTCTTTCTATAGGGTAAGTTGTGGATTGGGTTGTTGATGTCCTTGCATTCATGCTCACTGCTATTTCATTGCTTGTGAACTAATAGAGAGTAAGTTGCTATTTATATACCATTGATATCCTGTCCTGCATACTCATTGTCATTACATTATTCATGCACTGGTAGACTGTAAGCTGCTGTGTCTATGTTGTTGGCATCCTTGCATCTATGCTCACTATTATTTTGCTCCATGTTTACTGACCAGGGTGTAAGTTTGCTATATCTGTACTGGTGTCATTTTATCAATGCTGACTTCTCTTTATTTTGTCTGTTCAGGAGGTAATTGCTGTCTGTGCTGTCTGTATTATTACATCCATACTTACATCCATTTCATTCTGTATTTGCCAACAGACAGTAAGTTGTCTCTGATGTCAATATTCTTGTATTTATGCTTATTGCTATTTCATTCATTGCATGTCACCAGCTGGTATGTTATTATGTCTATTGTATTGGAATTCTTGGATTATTGATTATTAATATTTGTTCCATTTGTCCTGACAGCGGGTAAGTTGCTGTATTTTGCACTCATGTTCACTACCATTTCATCCATTGCATTTGAACAGGCTGTAAGTTGCTATGTCTATTCTTGACATCCATTATCATATTCATGTTGTTTCTGATTTCTAATAGGCTGTAAGTTGTTGTATCCATCATGTTGGTACCTTTTCATCCATGCTGATCACTCTTTCATTTCTTGTGTGCCCATAGGAGGTAAGTTATCATGTCTGTGATGTTGGTGGCACCTTTGTTTACTGTTATGTCATTCCTTATGTGCTAAGATGGCAAGTTGCTGTCCTTGTGCTGTTCATGTCATTACATTTATGCTTCCTATTGTTTCATTCCCTTATAGGCAGTGAGTATCTGTGTTTGTCTTGTTGGTGTACTTGCATTTATGTTAACTGCTATTTTATTTATTATGTGCTAATAGGTTGTGAGTTGTTATATTTTTGGTGTTGATATCCTTGCATTCATGCTCACTGATATTTTATTCCTTGCATCTCAACAGGATGTAAGTTATCTCATCTATAATGTCTTACCATCTAGACTTACTGCTATTTTATTCCTTGTCTCCAAATAGGCTGTATGTCGCTGGATCTATGGTATGCTTGCATTCTTGCTCACTGCTATTTCATTTCTTGTATGTCAACAGTTTGTAAGTTGCTATTTTTATGGTGATATCCATGCTTATTGCTCTTTCATTTCATGTTTGCTGACAGCATGTAAGTCATTGTGTCTGTATCATTGCATTCACTCACTGCTGCTTCATTTCCTGAATCTTGATAGAGTGTAAGTTGCTGTGTCTGTGGTTTTGGTTTCCTTGGTTCATACTCACAGATATTTCACACCCCATGTATTTACAGGGGGTAGGTTATTATGTCTGTGAAGTCAATATCCTTTCAACCATGCTTACTACTATTTCATTTGTTGTGTACTGATAGCGGGTAAGTTACCCATTTCTGATGTTCATGTCCTTGCATCCATACTTACTATTATTTCACTTGTGTGGTGACAGCTTGTGAGTTGCATATTTCTGATGTTCATGCCCTTGCATGCATGCTTACTGTTATTTCATTTGTATTCTAATAGGGTGTAAGTTGCTGTATTTGTGGTGTTAATGTATTTGCAATATACTCACTCCTATTTATTTGCTTATGTTCTAATAGTCTGTAAGTCACTGTACCTGTGGTGATGATGTCCTTCCATTCATACTTACTGCCGTGTTTATTTCTATGTGCTGACTGACAGAGTGTAAGTTTTTGTGATGTTGGTATCATGGCATTCATACTTACCATCATTTCATCTCATGTATTCTGCCAGAGAGTAAGTTGAAATGTTCCTGCTATTCATGTTTTGCATCTATGCTCAATATTATTTCACTGACATCTCTTGGATACTAACAGGAGGTAAGTTGCTACATGTGATATTGGTGTCATTGTATCCACTTACATATCTCCTGATAGCTTGTGAGTTACTGTTTATATGAAATTGATGTTTTTGCATTCATGCTTGCTGCCATTTCATTCCTTCTATCCTATGATAGGGAGTAAGTTGCCATATATTTTATATTCATGTTCTTCCATGCATGCTCACTGCTGTTTTATTTCTTGTGTGCTGAATAGGGAGTAAGTTGCAATATCTGTAGTGTTTATGTCCTTGGATGAAGGCTTATCCATTGATTTTTAATATTCTAATAGAAGGTAAGTTGTTGTGGCTATGGTGTCGATTCCATGCTCATTGCTCTTCATTCCTTGTGTTCTGGAAGGCTGTAAGTTATTGTGTCTGTGATGTTGGTGTCCTTGCATTTGTGCTCACTTTTTTTTTTTTTTTAATTTGATAACAGAGAGTAGGTTGCTGTGTCTGTATTGGTGTTCTTGCATTTATGCTTACTGATATTTCACTTCTTATGTGCTAATAGGAGGTAAGTTGCTATTCTGTGATCTTGGTTGTTCTTCCATCCTGACTTACTGAAATTTCATTTCTTAATAGAGAGTATGTTACTTTGTGTCTTCTATCTATTCATACTCACTGATATTTCATTCCTTGTATGCTAACAGCTTGTATGTTGCCATGTCTATAATACTAGACTTATGGATATATCTGCTCAACATATTCCAATTTTTTTGTGGCAACAGATGGTAAGTTGTATCTCTACAATATTGTTAATTTTATTGCCCATGGTATGTTCATATGGCCCAATTTTACTTTAGATAGATCTGATTTATTCATGTTTTAGCATATACGGCTCATCATTAATCAACCTTTGTTTGTCACCTTGATATCTAACACAATTTTAGTTTGATACTCTCAATGTGGATGATATCCAAAAGCCACTCAAGTCATTGATTAGGCTCTTCTTATCTCTATTTCTTTCATTGGCCTTATATAATTGTAGTGCCAAGACTCTGAGATCAATCAAATTTGCCTTCTTGCTGCTTGTATTTATCCCTTCTTTTTCATGAAATATCTTTACTCAATATCCATTTCAGCCATTTTGCTGATCCTAGTACATTCTTTCTATTCCTGGGATCAAAACCTGAAGGAAGACCACCTTGTTGCTTCCTTCCAGCAATTCATCAAATCTTCACATTCTCAGGACATTGCATCAGCTGTGGAGCAGGCCATCAAGTCAAGTGGGAAAGATCTTGATTTATTATGTGAAGAAATCATTCAGATTGTTTGGAAGAATCCTATGGGTAAATTGACATTTATGATTTCATTCAATATTGACTCATGCATTGCAGAGCATCCCATCCTGACCAAAACTCACTCTATGACTACTGAGCAAGTCATAGTCAAGAAAACTGTGCCACAACTATTTCGTGAATGGTTTAAACATCTCTAAACACCTTCATCAATTCCAAGGAAGCTCTTCAACAAGCATGTCTGTACTGGTAGTATTTTATAACTGCCCTATCAAGTCTTGTAGTCACATTCAAATATATGTTTCTTGTCATGAGTAACTCAAATACAGTACATACATTTCATGAGAGCTATTGTGCTGGATTGGTCCACTAGCATACCCTCAAGCAGTATAAGATTACAACAGCAACAAATTCCAATATAAGCAATCTGAATCATGACCTTCAGAAAACTTCTTAAAAACCTTTTACCATGCAGTCAAATATATGTACAGTTGACTCTCTCATAACCCATATATTTTTTTGATTTCCCATGTTGGTATGTGGGAATTTTGTAACCATAGCCCATAACCCATAGATAACAGTGACATAATTGTGAAATATGGAAATTTCATTATGTAATCTACATCTTTAATGTTCCAAGATGGCAATGAAAACCTGAAATATTGGTTCCCCTTGCCTATCATTATGAAACCTGTTGACATTCTTAAAGAATCTTAATAACCAGACACATGACCAGAAAGCTGTTGAAGCAGCATTAATGAAATGACCAACATTCACTAAGAGCACTAGTAGTCAAGTAGTGACAAGTGAAGGTAACCAGGTAGCTCCTAGAGACAATGGGAAATTTCCAAGAGAACAAGACTGAGGTCCTCCTGGTACTCCATTGAAGTCTTATATACATACTATACAGGTTTGGCTATGTGTACACTAGATTGTACAATATCCTACACTATGTTGGAACTTTCTTGCTGAGATGTGAAGGACTTAGCATACATTATTAAAAGATCATATCCCATTATCATGCCTGTTAATGCCAATTAGAGTAATTTAGGTAAAGTTTTGCATTGGAATGCCATGATAATGAACTTATAATGAACCTTATAATGCCACATTAGGGTTAGCATGCCTTATAAGGCGGTCATAAGGGGTCATAAGATGCCAGCATTACCATGGCCGAAAAAAAGTTCCAACATACATGTAGGTCATGAGTCATACATGAGGATGACTGGTATATCAGTACAGTCATGTAATGGAAGAGAAGCTAACCATGAGGAGAAGGTGAGGTAGGCAGTGCACATGTGTAGGTCATGAGGCAAACATGTGCAAGGCTGTGCGCCATGTGTGATTGGTGAGGCCAACATAAGGTGAGCATGAGGTGCATAGCAATACATACATATGGTGCCCATGAGGCAAGAGGTTCTGGACTACAATGGGACTTGAGCATTTGGTGGTCTCGGGTGATAGAGGCTAATAGAAAGGGCTAAATGCAAAAGTTGCTCTAGAAAATCAGGAAAAATCAGGAAAATTTATGTAATATGGGTCTGTAACACTATCCCCTCTCTGAGGGTCGACTTCCAGGCAATCAATGTGTGGGTTATAGAGCTTGGTGTGCTCACTGAACATCATCCAGAGGTTGACTCAGGGGTTTCTTTCAAGAAACAGATCCAATGCTGCTTTAGCATTTTCTAGATCATCCTTTGAATCCCATGTGTGATCTTCCTCAGTGTATCCTTTCTAGTGGACTACGTATTCCATATGTTGACCCTTCTTTCAAACATCAATAACATGGTTTACTTCATACTTGATTTCTCTATCCTCAGTGACTTTCACTGGGTCATGTTGAAGGAATGATTGTCCTTCCAAAGGTTCTTTGTATGGACAAACATGAGAGAGATGTACTACTGGGTGGATGCACATTGTTTTTGGTAAATGCAATCTGATTGCATTATCTCCCACAAGCTTTGTAATGTCATATGTATGGTCCAAGCCATCATTTCATAAATTTCTTTGAAGCACATGTTACTTTTAGATTATTGGTGGAAAGCCAGACTTTATTGCCTGTATGTATCTGATATTTAGGGGTGATTGATCTATGTTTGTCTGCTTGGGCTTTCATCTGTTCTTGTGCTTTCTCTAGATTGGCTTTTGTTTGAGCTAAAGTGTTCTGTATTATAGCAGTGACCTTTTCTGCAGCAGGAGCTTTAATGATTCTTTGCTCAAAGCCCATTCATGGAATGTAGGACTGTGTTACTTCAAGAGGTGATTTCTGAGTGGAAGCTTGTTTCTTTGTGTTATAGGAGAATTACACTATTGGTAGCCAGTCAATCCACTCATGTTGTTTTTATGCTGTGAAGAGACAAAGATACTATTGAAGATCTCTGTTCATTCTTTCTGTTTGTCCATCAGTTTGTGGGTGGAAAGTGGTGGAGAGTTTTGGTTGGATGCCTAGTTGCTTGCATGAGTCTCTCATGACTTGTGATGCAAATTGTGGTCCTTGATCTAATACTATACTACTGGGGAGTCCATGATTCTTCCATACATTATGGAGATAGAGTTGGGCTGTGTCAAGGGCTGTGGTTGCTTTGTTGCAAGGAATAAGCTCTACTTCTTTGGAGAACCAATCAGAACTACTAGGATTGAGTCAAAACCATATGACAGTGGTAAATTGGTGGTAAAATCTGCAGTGACTTCTGTCCAAGGTGAAACGACCAACACTCACTAAGAGTGCTAGTGGTTCAAGTAGTGACAATGGAAGTAGACTGGTAGTTTCTAGAGACAATGGGAAATCTCCAAGAGGACAAGACTGAGGTCCTCCTGACACTCTATTGAGGGTTTATATACTATACAGGGATTTGGCTATGTGTACACATCATATGATATGCTATGCTACATGACTTGTCCATGAGTCGTACATGAGGATAACAGGTGTATTAGTACAGCCGTGTAATGGAAGGGAAGCCAACCATGAGGGTAGGGTGAGATAGGCAGTGTGCATGTGTGAGTCATGAGGTGAACATGTGCAAGGCTGCATGCCATATGTGATTGGTGAGGCTGACATGAGGCGAACATGAGGCGCACTGCAATACACATGGTACCCATGAGGTGAGAGGGTCTGGACTGTGAGGGGACTTAAGCATTTGGTGGTTTCGGGTGATAGGGGCTAATAGATAGGGGCTAAATGCGAAAGTTGCTCTAGAAAATCAGGAAAAATGGGGAGAAATCTGGGAAAATTAATATGGGTCTGTAACACAAGGTATGTTTGGTAGTTCTAGGTGATGAAGCTTTCTGGGCAGAGCAAGATTGGATGGTTTCATTCAAGCTCATTTTTCACATTGGTTTGTGTATTCCTTGATGAATGTACTTATTCCAGGCCAAGTGTAGCTTCTTTGAACAAGTTCCAGTGTTTTTTTCTCTTCCAGGGTGCCCTGCGATTGGAGTAGTTTGACAATACCTAAGCATAATGCTTGATCTTCAGGAACATAGATCTTTCCATTTTCATCATAGAAGATGTGATCCTTGTGTATGTACTGTTTCCATAATGGGATTAGATCTCTGTCATATCCATAGATTTCTCCAAGTTCAACTCCGGACCTCCGGTTTACTCCGGTCCGTTGTCGCAACTCCGGGCATTCGGACTTGGGCTATGTATCTACTTCGGTCTCTCTCCATCCATTCCTGTAACCCTGAACTAAACCTATCCGTTCCTCTCGCTACTTAGTATTATCCGTGCCAGTGTCTCCGCAGTCCGGTATAGTCTTACCTCCAGAGCACTGCTCCGCTTTCGGACTTCTTAGTACTCTCTGATAGTATACATATAAACTGTACACTACGGACTTATAGTCTTTGGTCTAATATCATCTAAGATACTCCTCCACTCTATCTGAAAGTCTTGACGGCTTCATCTTCCATCCACTCGCAGATTAGCCTTTGCGCTAAGTCTTGCATCCTCCGGACAACCTCCGCTCCTCCGCTACTTAAATCCGGGACTTGACTATCGACAAGGGCGCACCACATACGGTGAAGCCAACGTCCTTCCGTTAAAGTAACTCTGGACACCAGAGTTCCTTGGAGTTGACCCGGTCTTAACAATCTTGTTCCTTGAGATCAAAAAGGATATCTTTGATTGTGTCAACGATAATGTCAGCATCTGTTGCAATGTGTACTTCTGTAACACTACTGATCTGTTTCTGGTGGCATGACAAGTACCCTTGTGTTGCCATTCTCAATTCCTATTGCATGGTCCTCTCTTTGAAATAAAGTGTCTGCTTTTTCCATAGTTGCACCTGCTTTATGGAGCCATTTGAAGTTGAATTGGCTAAGACATTGGCCCCATCTAGCTTGATGGCAATTGAGATATTGATGTTTCATAAACCACTGCAGGGTTCCATGACCATTCCAGATCTCAAATTGGTGGTGTGCCCCTTCCAGATAGTGTCACCATTGTTCCAATGATCTGATGACACTAAGCATCTCTTTGTCTGCAACCAGATAGTTGTGTTCTTTGGGGGTCAATGAATGGGACAAGAATCTGACTGGATGCCATTTTCCATTTTGTTCTATGGAAAGTACTGCTCCAATTTCAAAATCTGAAGCATCTATTTCTAGGTGAAAGACTCTGTCATTGTTGGGGCAAGTGAGGATAGGGGCTGTGGTAAAACAGTGTTTCAAAGTGTCAAATGCCATTTGTTGGGAATCCTTCCAAGCAAAGGGTGTGTCTTTCTTTGTTACAGTATATCATTCAAGGATTGTGCAACTTATGCATATTCCTCAATGAACCTTTGGTAGAAGTTTGCTAGTCCAAGAAAACTGTGTACTCCTCTGACTGTTTTAGATGTTGGCCACTCCCTAATGGTGGTTACTTTGGAATAATCCATTTTGATCCCCTCTCTGGAGACTATCATGCCAAGGAATTCTGCTTCCTTGACACTAAAGATGCATTTTTCTGGTTTTGTGAAAAGATTATGCTCTTCAAGGCATTTCAGGATTTTCTTTACAATCTTTTCATGTTCCTGAATATTGTTTGTCTTGGTATAAATCATGAGGTCATCAATGTAGATCACCATTACATCATCCATATCTGCAAATATTTCATTCATCATGGTTTTAAATGTGGCTGGAAAATTGCATAATCTGAAGCACCTTATGACAGGTTCAAAAGATCTGTGATGACAGACACAGGCAGCCTTCCATTCATCACCTTCCTTGATGTGAACACTATTGTATCCCCATTGGAGATCTATCTTGGTAAACCACTTTGATCCTTTTAGTTTGTCAACAAGTTGAGAGATCAGTGGAAGTGGGTAATTGTTCTTTACCCTACGTTCATTCAGGTAGCAGTAGTCCTGTACTATGCACTTTCATTCATCTTTCTTTGATACAAAGAATACTGGAGAGGTTTGTTCTGATTTAGAAGGTCTGATGTATCCTTTTGATAGTTGATCATCAATGAAACCAGACACTTTCTTCTGTTCCTTGGGTGAGAGCAGTATGAGCCAACCTTTCTTGGGTTTGAATGTTTCTTTAAGATCTATAGTGTGGTCCCAAGGCTTCCTTATTGGCATCCTCTCAGATTCTTTCTTTGAGAACACTTTTAGGTACTGATGATACATCTTTGGTACCACATCTGATGGTTTTTATTTTTATTTAGGAACTGATCCTTCTTGTTTCAAGGCAAGAATATGTGCTAGAGAATCTCTTTCCTCAGATTCAATCTGTTGAGCAAAAGGGGGTTTTCCATTCAGGGTGTGACATGTCCAGGGGCACTGAGTCATTTTGACTGTTCCTGTGGTCCAATCAATCTCAGGGTTATGGCATGAAAGCCATGTGTAACCAAGAATCATTTGATTCTTTTCCAAATCAGTCACTTCTGTCGTGACTGGAGATTTCTATAGTCAAGGTTATGTCTCAATTGCTGAAGGAGCAAATACAAGCATTGTCTGGGATTGGGCTAAAGATGTGAGTATAAGCAGAATTAAGCACCAGTTTGGAGCCCCAGCCAAGCTCCCATTCTATTGAAGACCCCACTTGGCTATGATAATTTAGACTATTGTACTCACTAGATACTTTGGCAACTGCAACACCCAGACTATTCAAGTTGCTTTGCCTTTTCCCTTGTTCTTAGGGGTCTCGTCTTCGACTGCCCTGATCTTCCTGGATTTAGAGCAAGTCTTCTTGTGATTTCCTTAGAACCAATTTCATTCACAACATTTGGTTGATGGCCTAAAGCAGTCTTTACCAAGATGTCCATCTGCACCACAGTTGAAGCATCTGATGAAGCACTTTGCCTGTGATTTGCCTTTGGAGAAAGCATCAATGTGTTCCTCATCTTTGCTATTACTCCAACTTTCATTCAGTGCACCTATGTCCATGGCATTTGGATCGGGAGTTGGTTTATGGGACTGGGAAGTTAGATAATGAACTGGCTATTGGGAAAAAGTCTGTTCTTCATTTGTGGTGGAAGTTCATGGTTTCCATGGTTTCTCCAATTGTTTGTACTGCTTCAAGATAAGCATATACATCAGTGCTAGATCTTTTTCTGCTAGTATCCAAGTAGTGACAAGTGGAGGTAATCAGGAGAAAGACTGAAGAAAGACTGAAACAATACTCACAAATTTGTCCAAAGATCTTGATCTGTCCACTAAACTGGCATGAACCATCTCATCTGCACAAACCACAGCATCTGGTCCATGTCACTGAAAGTATGATCAATCTGAAAGATCTCCAGTATCTTACCATAGGCATGAACCTCACATTCACTGGGAATGACAACATGTAAGAGGAATGTCCTGTTGGTACTGACAAAGGCATTGTCGGAAAAATAGTTCACTTATTGCAATCAGTCATGACTGTAATCGCATTGCATTAGTAATTGAGATAAGATTGTCAATTGAGACGGAGTTGCAATGATATTGCAACCACCGGCATCTTGCAGCAGTGACCGCTGACCGCTCCCCTGCAAGCCATTGTCACATCCACTCCCCATTATTTTCCCCTGTACATTTCTGTATACTCTAACTAACTAACTAACTAACTATGCCTGTACATCAGTCGAAAACAGTCAGGTGCAACATGTGCAACATGGAATTCAAGGCTGCAGGCATTGGGCATCATCGAAAAGCCTGTGCGAGGCAGGCTCGCAGGAACCAAGAAGATGCCGCGCTGCTTGAGGGTCTCAGGAAAGGTACATTGATTCATTAGCTACTTTTCCCAGAACAGAGGTGATGCATCATCATCAGATCAACATCCTGTTGACACAAATGGGTCCGATTCTGAATCTGCTCCAGCTGCTCCAAGCATGGTTCAGGCCGCACGTTCTCAACAGTCAGGTATGTTCTATGCACCATTTTTATATTTGTTTCTACAGCTTGGCACAATTTGTGGGCCAACTTGACCTCTGACAATGGCAACGGTATGGCAGTCGAGCAGTTCACTGGTGGTTCAGATGTTGGAGACTATAATCAGGGTAGGTTTTCAGTCAATTGAATCCATTCATTGCTCATCCTTGCATAGACAACAACCCTGTCAATGGACCTCAAGTAGATGACATATGTGTTGAATACCACCCTCACAGCGGGCGTGCACTGAAGATCTCACCCTTTGGCGAGTTCACCTGCGAGCATATTCATGTACCACTGGCTCCTGAAGCTGAGCAGGAACCATGGCATCCTTTCCACACCCTGATCGACTTTGAGGTATCTGAACTTGCTTTAGAAGCGGCTCTCAATAAAGGCCAGACTATTTGTCTTATCAAATTACTTCAGCAGGTACACAACAAGCATGAATGGTGTACGCTTCGAAACTATGATGAAGTCCACAACACATGGGATGCTGCTGGCTCACGGCTCACACCGGTAAGTTCATTGGTGCTTCATTCATCTTGTTTAAGTTGAACACGATCAGTTCAGTTCCAAAACACATCAGTTTCAGTCCAGTATCAGAATGAACCAGAACCACACGAGTTCCCAGTGTGGTATTGATCACCTTGGGACTGGGCTTGTGACCTATTGAAGGATCCGCACATCAGGCCGCACTTTGTTTTTGATGCACAGCACCTATCAAAATTTGATGGAGAATCCTTTGTTCATTTCATTGACGAGCCATATACTGCCGATGATTTGTGGAATTACCAAGTAGGTGTCTGTATTGTTAAATTTGTGCTATAATCCAATGTTTTGATCATGTAGAGTGATCTTCCGAGTGATGGGAAGGTTCTCCCATTCATCCTCTATGCAGATAAGGCCAAACTCTTGTCGTTTGGGCATGCCAAAGGTTATCCTGTTGTCGCGCGACTTGCAAACCTGCCGACAGCTATTTGGAATGGAGAAGGGCTTGGTGGCGGCTGTGTTGTTGGTTGGCTGCCCATTGTAAGTCCGGAATCTCTTCAGTTCTCACTTTACACTGAGGTTATATTACAAGGTGAAAGACGAAAAGAGCCACTCTGGCAAACCAGCTTGGACGAACTTCAAGGCAACCGTATGGCATGAATTCTTCAAGGTCATCCTGGATTCTCTCACGGCGCATTCAAACACAGGCTGTTGGGTGAACTGTTGGGATGGTGTTGCCCGATTGTCATTCCCCCACATCCTTATCTTGTCTGCTGATTACGAAGAACAGTAAGTCTTTTTTTCATAACACTTTGCTGATACGTCACAAGCAACCATACAGGTGTATAATGGCGCTTATTTGTGGCGTCATGTCGAAGTTCCCATGTCCCATTTGTCTTGTTCCCTGTGAGCAGCTATCAAAAATGGCAGTGTCAGGACAGTACAAACGATGCACGAGCAGCATGGTTGTACAAATACTCCGGACTGCATGGGAACAACAACGTGCTGATGAGAAAGAGGCAATTTTGATGGATTACAGGCTATGAGATGTTGATGTGAGTAAATTGTTAATCTGCTTGTTCGCATTTCACTGAAGTGATGTTAATTTACAGAGCTCGTTCAATACTGTGACACTTCTGGACACCTTCCGGGCACTTTGTTTCAACAGGCTTCACATCAACCATGAAGGGATGTTCGGCAACCATCTGTGGGTCAAGTTCAAGATCATTGTGATTGATATGGGTCACACTGCCAGGGTCGAGATCGAACAGAAGTGAGGCACTGATCTTGTTATGAAGGTTATCCAAGGTGACTGATTCAGAATCTGTGTATAGCTTCACAGCTATGCCTACTTGGCATGGATTAAATCACTTTGATCAAGTCCTCAACTTGAAATTCAATGATGGAATGAACCACGAAGATATTTCAAAGGTATTATGCTGTTTACTTGTTCCACATTTTTGGGGTACTGACCGACCATTTATAACTTACAGCTTGTCGTTCTTGCCAGCCATGGTGTCCTTACAAACGAGAAAAACAAGATTGGTTACCTTCTCCTTCGTTGCATCCGTGCCTATCTTGAGTTCGACATGTACATTGCACTCGAAGTCCAAACCACAGAGACGACTGCTGCTGGACACAATGCATTGTCAACGCTATCAGTGTTAATGAATGTCTGTCCGTTCTTATCATGTAGCAATGAAATATACTAATATTCTGAATTCTCCCTAGAACTACATTGAAAAAACTAAGGATATATCACTAAAGAACTAGGACTTCCCAAAGAACCACACATGCGTCCATGTCTTTGATGACATCCTGGCGAAAGGGGTCACACGGGGTTTCAACACAAAACCAAATGAGAAGATGCACGGGCCTCTCAAGGAGAGCTACCAAAGGCGGACGAACTTCAAGAACGTTGCCACACAGGTTCGTATCTCCACATTTTTTAATCCAAGCACTATCAATGGTACTAATACTACTGACACACTCATCTCCACAGATTCTTCATACCAATCATGCCCAGCTTGCATCTCAATGGATACAGTGCAAGATTGAAGACCACAACGAATATCTGAAGGCAACTGCAGCCCAGGAAGCAGATGATGATGGCAAAAATGATGTCAACGACACCCTAGAGGAATACTTCCATGTGAAAGTTGGATCGCCCCAGAAGCCATGGACATTTGAAAGCATTGAGCTTGAACATGGCACTGATCATGCATTCGACCACTTTCAAATCAAACTCAACAACTTCCTCAACTTCTCTATTGTCGGGCGTGTTCTTCTTGATGGAAAGAGGATCACTTTTAAAGCTAAGGACTAGGTCAGTCACACTAATCCCCTTATACTTATGTCTGTGCTGAAAGTAAATTAAATAAACACAGTTGGTAGAGTACCACTACATCAAGGTGAACTACGAATCCATGGTTGATTGGTGTCAACACACAGACTACTTGCGGTGCAGTCCAAGCTTTCATGGAGTTCTCCGATACGACAGTGTCATCATCAAGACACAAAATGGATATATCTTCAGACAGCTCATATCCATCTTCAAGTATTAAGCTGCAAACATAACTGGCAATGCCACCCTTGTCTTGATATAGCCTTATGATGCCCTGGTAGGGGCATGCACATGCAAAGACAAGCATCTCAACTTATTTTGAGTGCGTGCGTGATCATGCATGTCATCCAAATTCTGTTCTGTTGAATCCATTGTCCATGGCGCTGTGCTTGTTGAGGACCACACTCAACCAGGCGATTAGGATGCCAGGCATGAGCCCCTTTTGATGCAATGATTGGTTCTGTCATATCCATAGATTTCTCCAAGTCCAACTCTGGTCCTCCGGGTTTACTCCGGTCTGTTGTTGCAACTCCAGGCCTTTGGACTTGGGCTATGTATCTACTTTGGTCTCTCTCCATTCGTTTCTGTAACCCTGAACTAAACCTATCTGTTCCTCTCGCTACTTAATATTATCCGTGCCAGTGTCTCTGCAGTTCGGCATAGTCTTACCTCTGGAGCACTGCTTCGCTTTCGGACTTCTTAGTACTCTCTGATAGTATATAAACTGTACACTATGGACTTATAGTCTTTAGTCTAATATCATCTAAGATACTCCTCCACTCTATCTGAAAGTCTTGATGACTTCATCTTCTGTCCACTTGCAGATTAGCCTTTGCGCTAAGTCTTGCATCCTCCAGACAACCTCCGCTCCTCCGCTATGTAAATATGGGACTAGACTATCGACAAGGGCACACCACATATAGTGAAGCCAATGTCCTTGCATTAAGTAACTCCGGACCCCGGAGTTCCTTGGAGTTGATCTGGTCTTAACAGTATATTAGACTCAACACTTGTCATAGTCTCCCCTCTGCCATGGCCACAAGATTCACAAGATCCCAGACTCACGCCATCACGCTGCTCCTTTAGTTGCTCCTTCTGCCTCTCCTAGGTACAACCTTTTGAATGCTTTTGGAAGTAATCAGCAAGGTCCCGAACTCATTGACCAATTTCAGAGCTTCTCCGCTCGTTGTACTATGCCCTCCACTTCACAACCTCCCCTGTCCCAGGAGTCTCCAACTCTGGGTGCATGCATTGTGGTCATCCCAGACTACAATGGGTCCGAAAACTTGGCAGGTCTCCTCTTTGGTGGCCTGCCCTCTATGACGATGATGATGCCAGAGATCTGGACTTCCCTGGAGGTGATCCCCCTGATCCGCCCTCTGATGATGACCTGGACTTTCCAGCAGAAGACCTCTACCCTGATGACTCCAATGAAGAACCAGAGATCGAGCACGTCCCCTCAGACACTCTGATCCAATTGGCGAGTGCCATCCAAAGCCTTGTTTGTTCCTCCCATCGCCCTTCCTCCGACCCTACCCCCTGCACTAAAGTCCAAGAGCCCGACCAGTTTGACAGGACCAATCCCCAAAAGCTCCGGGTTTTTCTAGTGCAGCTTGAACTTAATTTCCAGGACCGTGCCAGAGCTTTTTGTACTGGGCAAGCTAAAGTTACCTTCACGCAGTCATACTTGAAAGGTATGGCCTTGGAATGGTTTGAACCGGACCCTTTGCTCGCAGAGGATCCGGCTCTCCGACCGCTTTGGCAGGACGACTTCAAGGAGTTCATCCTGGAGCTTCAGACCAACTTCGGTCTGCATGACCCCGTCGGAGATGCTGAACACCAGCTCGACCACCTCTCCATGAAAGACAGGCAGCAGATCAACAAGTACATCATGGAGTTCAATAGGATTGCTTCACAGATCCGAGGTTACGGAGAAGGTGCCCTCTGGCACCACTTTTATAACGGCCTTCCCAACCGCATCAAAGATGAGGTTTCTCGCGTCGGGAAGCCCTCCACCCTCTCCAACCTTTGTGACCTTGTCCAGGCTATAGATGCATGCTATTGGGAGCGCAAGTCCAAAGTTAGCTGCCAAACGAAGCTGTCCGCCAACCCCTCCACGTCTAAATCTGCCCCCGACAAATCATCTACCTTCACTTCCATGTCTTCCTACTCTGCCGCTCCTAAGGACACCAAGGAGTCCAAGGGCAAAGCTGCCAATACCTCTGGTAGCTCCGGAGGTAAGCCCAACCTCACCACCAAGTTAGGAAAGGCCGGCAAGCTCACTGCTGCAGAGCGGAAGAACCATTTCAACAACAAGCTTTGTATGTATGTTCTGCGGTCTCGCTGGACACATCACCAAAGACTGCCCGAAGTCTACCTCTCGGGCGCCCAAGGGTTGCACAGCAGCGATCACTCCGGAAACTAAACCGGAGGTCTTTTTGGAGACAAAAAAATAGTGCGTGACCTCCCTCACTCCACACAATCAGGAGGTTGCGTTGATTCCGCTTGTGCCATCAAGGAGATTTGCCTCAACGTGTCCGCTCTCTTAGACCCCCAGTCCTTTATGTCCTCTGTCACTTTAATTTCTTATGACATCCCTTCTGTCTCAGCATTAGTAGACTCCGGGTCCTCCGATTGTTTCATTGACACTACCTTCATTAATGAACATGCCATTTCGTCTTACTCCGTCCCTCCACTCCAACTCCAACTCTTTGATGGAACTACAAATTCCACAATAACTCAAGCTATCGACCTCTCCGTTCATTTCCAAACCAGTGACATCACTCCAATGACATTTTATGTCACTCTGCTAGATGGCTCTTGTTCTCTTGTTCTAGGACACAACTGGCTCACCCGCTACAATCTGTTGATTGATTGGGTTTTGGGCAGTATCTTGTTCTGCTTGTCTGGACAGAACATCCCAGCACCCCCGAGCTCATCTCCGCAGCCTCCGGACTTACCTTCTTCGGCTACTCCGACACCATCCGATACACCACCAAGTTTCTCCCAACGCAAGGCTCCACCCATTACGATTATCAGTGCCCCTGCTTTTTCATTGGCCTGTCATCTAGAGGGCTCCGTCCAATTCAGCCTGAAAATCCACCCTCAGGAGAGTGATCTCCGCTCCACTTCTACCACTTCCAACAATTCAGATCTCTCTGGAATTCCTCTAGACTACCATGACTTTGCTGATGTCTTCAGCAAGAGTAAAGCTGACACGCTTGCTCCACATCATGAACATGATCTGAAAGTCGACCTGGAAGAAGGAGCTTCTCCTCCAATAGGCACTACCTACTCCCTTTCTCCCTTCAAACTTGAGTCCCTTCGAACATTCCTAGATGAGCACCTCGCCATGGGATTTATTTGTCCCTCCTCTTCTGCTCATGCTGCTCCGGTCCTTTTCGTCTGCAAAAAGGATGGGTCACTCTGTCTTTGCATGGATTTCAGAGGGCTCAACATGATCACAAAGAAAGACCGCTACCCACTTCCCTGTATCACAGACCTCCTAGACACTCCGAGCCATGCCCAGATCTACACCAAGATCGATCTCCGGCATGCATACCACCTGGTCCGCATCTCCGCTGGAGATGAATGGAAGACTTCCTTCCGCATGCACTATGGTTCTCATGAATGGCTTGTCATGCCATTCGGTCTAACGAATGCCCCTGCAGCGTTCCAGCAGTTTGTTAATACAGTCTTTGCAGATCTTTTAGATGTTTGTGTTATAATCTACCTGGATGACATCCTGATCTATTCTGCAGACAAGGCTTCCCACAAGGAACATGTCCGGGAGGTCCTCCAGAGACTCCGCAAGCACGGTCTCTATGCAAAACCAGAAAAATGTGAATTCCACACTGACTCCACTGAGTACCTCGGATACCAGCTCTCACCCTCTGGACTTACCATGTCTCCAGATAAGGTACAGACCATACAGGACTGGCCCGAACCTCGGAAGGTTAAGGACATTCAGTCCTTCTTAGGATTTGCTAATTTCTACCGACGGTTCATAGACAACTACTCCAACATTGTCACTCCTTTGACTCGCCTCACCCGCAAGGGTACAGCCTGGAGCTTCAGTGACTCCTGTCGTTCCGCCTTTCGCAAGCTCAAGGATGCCTTCACCTCCGCTCTGATTCTCACTCATTGGTCTCCGGATGCTCCGATGATAGTAGAAACCGACACCTCTGATTATGCCATTGCTGGCATTCTCTCTCTCTGTTGTTCCGATGATGAGATCAGGCTGGTGGCTTACTACTCCCGGACTTTGGCCGCCCCGGAGCTCAATTATGATACCCACAACAAGGAGCTCCTTGCTATCCATGAGGCGTTCAAGTCGTGGCATCACTACCTTGAGGGCTCCGCTGCTCCGGTCGATGTGGTCACTGACCACAAAAACCTGGAGTACTTTGTGACTACCAAGCTCCTGACCAGGCGGCAAGCCCGCTGGTCGGAGTTCCTCTCCCAGTCCAACATGGTCGTTCGTTTCCACCCCGGAAAGCTTGGTGTGAAGCCTGATTCCCTCACTCAACACTGGGATGTCTATCCCAAAGAGGGGGATAAGGACTACGCTCATGTCAATCCTCACAATTTCCGACCGGTCTTCACGCAGGAACAGCTCGCTGCATCCCTCTAAGCTACTTATCTCGCAGCTCCGGTCCTCCGGGCTAGTGTCCTGTTTGACCTAGAGACCCTCCATGATGACATCCTGTCTGCACTCTCCTCCGATCCTGTGGCTTCCATCCACCTGTCCACCTCCAAACCCCTCGACTCACGATGGTCCATTGACACTGACGGTTTTCTCTGTCTAGATGGTTGTATCTTTGTACCAGACTCCAATGACCTCCGACTCCAAGTCCTCCAGTATAAACACGATCATACCCTCTCCGGACACTTCGGACAGAACAGGACCCTGGAACTTATGTATCAGACACGAATACACTTGGCCAGGACTCTGTACATTTGTAAAGGACTATGTTTCATTCTGCACAACCTGCACCCACGCTAAGGTTCCTAGGCACAAGCCCTATGGTCTCTTAAAACAACTCCCTATCCCTGAGAAACCATGGAACTCCATATCTATGGATTTTATTGAACAGCTCCCTCTGTCCTCCGGTTTTACTTCAATCCTTGTTGTCATTGATCGTTTGTCCAAACAGTGCATCTTCATCCCTACTCACGACACAATTACATCACCGGAGCTCGCAAAGCTTTTCCTCCTCCATGTATTCTCTAAGCACAGAGTTCCCTCCCACATTACCTCCAACAGAGGTTCGGAGTTTGTCTCTCATTTCTTCCGCTCCCTCAGTAAGGCCCTCAACATCAGAATGCACTTTACCTCCAGACATCATCTGGAAGGTGACGGCCAGACTGAGTGGATGAACCAAACCCTCGAGCAATACCTCCGGATTTACAGTAACTATCAGCAAGATAATTGGTTAAAACTCTTGCCCCTCGCTGAGTTCTTGTACAACAACGCTCCGAGTGCTACCACCGGAGTGTCACCATTCTTTGCTAATAAAGGTTACCACCCAAACATCACAGTCTATCCAGAACAAGATCTTTCCTCCGCTCGAGCACAAGAGTACTCCATTGACCTCGACTCCCTCCACCAATTTCTCCGTGAGGAGATGGCCCATGCCCAAGAACGCTATCAGGGACCCACTGATGCTAAACGATCTCCGGCGCCGGACTTCAAAGTCAGTGATCAGATCTTTGTCAAAGCTAAGTACTTCCAGTCCACTAGGCCCTCTAAGAAACTCTCCGAGAAGAACTTAGGGCTGTATACCATTATCGCTCAAGCAGGAACCCACTCCTTTACCCTCCGACTTCCGGACTCCATGAAATTGGTTCACCCCGTTTTCCACGTTGTAGAGACTCATACATCTCTGTGCTTATATTCCACCTCTTTTGCCTTTCACCTGACTGCCTTACTGTTATCCATTCGCTCCGAAGTCCCTTTTACATAGTTGCTAAGACTGGTCTTGGTTTATACCGGACCATGCCGAGCACATCTGGACTACTCGGTTTACATTGTTAGTACGTTACCGCTTCACGTTCTATCGGTACCATCAGCCTCTGATCGGTCTCTCCGGTACTGAAAGCATCCGGTTAGAGACATCGGTCTTGGGCCTGGTACCTGACCCTTTTTACTCGTTTCCCTTGGACTTGACAGCTATCTTGAGTTTGACAGTCTCGGGTATACCCGGACTATAAAGCCTTGTACTTAGGATTTGAAAGACACTTTTGGTTGGATTCAC
>JBBPSD010000439.1:0-24920 GCA_038093415.1 Xerocomellus chrysenteron | reverse complement strand
AGTGCGATAGAAGAGAAGAGATGGCGTTGAGGTAAACGCGTGTAAGAAATGGACGTCCATAGAGGGAAGGTGGAAACGGGACAAGGGAACCATGCACAGCATATAAAAAGGAAGCTGCGTTTAGGTGGAGGGCGTTCCGGAGAACGGTGCGAAGATACGGAAGTGAGGCGAGAGACAAATGACGTAAGAAAAGAAAGAATCGTAACATTACCCCCCTATTAAACCTGAAACTCCGGAGAAGGATAACGAATGAAAGGCGCTAGTCAAAAGTACGCATAGGACCCTACTGGGGATCCGGTCATGTTAGAGATCGCTACGTCATCGTAGTCGAAATCTTCGATGGGGGAAGGAGATCTCGGAGGAGAGGGGTGGCGAGTGCGACGAGGTGGATGAGAGTTTCCTCGGTGCATGTGATGAGGACGAGGAGGAGGAACGGGATGTGGTCGGGTAGACAAGGACGAGGAGGAGGAGGATGAGGGGCGCGAGGTTTGATGGTTAAGGGGGCAATTATACTGAGGGTGTCTGGGGCGGTTGACTTTACAAATGGGGCAGACATACCACTGGCAATTAACGCGGATATGGCCGAGGTGGTGGCATTCAAAGCACGTCTCGTTGTAACGTGGATGGTTACGGTGAAGGGGACCGTCTACCGGCACTCCCTGAATAGTCCCTTCCGTCAGGACTTCATGGTTCAATTCTGCGTTCTGGATGGCCAGTTCAATGGCGGCAGTGAGGGGAGAGGAAGAAGCGGAGGGTATAGTCATTGGATTTGGATGTAGATTCGAGTAGCGCTCCAAAGAGGGGAGTTGTCGTCTAAGTGGGACTCAAGAATACGGTGGATGTGGGGGGAATATAACAAGGAGTGTAGGGTGTCTCGTTCTGTTTCTCCGAGTATACCTTCACGAAGGCGATGAGCGTAGATAGGGACGTCAACGGAGACGATGGGACGTGGGTTTATAGTAGCTGAATGTTCCAGGTGATCAATAGGAGGAATAGAGATGCTAGGGATATCCTGAGATCCCCAACCAGCGTTTGACATGGTAGACGAAGGAGAAGTACGGCCAGAAGGAGGAGTTGAGTTCGGCGTGAGAGAGGAAACAGTAGAAAGGGTGGACGCATTGGTGGATATGGTGATGATGGTTTGAATGAGAGGGGTTAGGAATGGAAGACGGAGGGATGAAGCTTTTTATAAGATGTGAGGGTGGACTTTGCATGTTTCAAGTCCCGCTCAGGGACCCAGGAATCTTCTTTGGCAGAGTATCCCTTCCATCGGATCAGGAAGGAACGGGTGGTCGGAGTTCCGCGGTGGCGGATAATCTTTTCAATTTCGTATTCTTCTTCGCCGTTGATAAGGTCAGGGGGTGGTACAGGGAAGTTCCTGCCGTGGACCTCGTTTTCACGATAAGGCGATAGAAGAGAAGCGTGGAAGACCGGGTGGATCTTCCAGGTCTTCGGGAGTCGGAGTTGATAAACGATAGGCGATAGGACTTTGGTGATTGTGAAGGGGCCTTCTTGTTTGGGGGCGAACTTTGGGTTGACAATGAGACGTTTCAGGTTGCGGGCTTCTAGCCAGACTTTGTCTCCTTTGGCGAACGGTTTGAAGCCTCGTCGAGAGCGGGAGCTCATGACTTGGCGTGCGAGCTCATGAGCGGCAAGGGCTTCATTGCGGGCGGCGGAGAGGGTTTTGAGGTGGGTTTCCACGGCGGGGATAGAGGTATCGGCGATCACCAAAGGAAGGGCGCGGGGTTCATATCCCATCATGAGATAGAACGGGGATTGGTTCGTGACGGAATGAGGGCGGTGATTGTGGGCGAATTCTGCGTGGGAAATCGATTCGGACCATGATGCGGGATTATTGCCGCAAAAGATACGAAGATAAGTCTCGACTTCCTGATTGACTCGTTCGGTTTCGCCGTCGGATTGAGGGTGATAAGCAGTAGAAAGGGAGAGGTCGTAGTGTAAGAGCTTCCCGAGCTCTCGTGCGAAGGAGGATGAGAACTGTGGGCCTCGATCAGAGATGACTTTATCGAAAAGTCCAAAGCGGAGGAAGACTTTGTGGAAAAAGAGGGAAGCAATCCCTTCTGCGGTGACGGTTTTCTTGGTAGGGCAAAGAATTACCCCCTTAGTAAGGCCATGGTCGACCACGACCAGGAGAGAATCGAAGCCGGAGGACACGGGGAGATCGGTGATAAGATCGCAGGAGATCTGTTGAAAGGGGCGAGAGGCGATGGATTTGATAGGCGAAAGGGGGGGTACGGTGGGGTGTGTGTTGGCTTTGTTTTGCTGGCAGAGGGCACAGCCTTCAACGTAGCGGCGGACGTAGGAAGCGAGGCCAGGCCACCAAAATTTGGCGGCGACTAGTTGACGCGTTTTCAAGAAGCCGGGGTGACCGGCGGATTCGTGATCATGGCATCGTTCCAGGATGGAACGTCGGAGGGAGTCGTCGGCGGGGACGTAGACGCGGCCTTTATACGTAAGGATGCCGGCCTCGACTTGCCAGTCAGCCAGGCGTGAACGGAAGGGGAGAGGGATGTCCTCGTGCATAGACTGGAGAGCTTGGAGGACAAGGGGGTCGCCCACGGAGGTAGACTCGATGCGGTGGGAGAGGGCAGTGTCGATAAGGTTTACAAAGAGGGACGGGGGAAGGAGGGTGACATCGGTGTTGTCGGAGTCATCAGTGGGGAGGAGGTCGGGTCGGCGGGAGAGGGCATCGGGGCCCGCGAGGAGTTTTCCGGAGACATGGACCATCTTCAGGTCGAAATCAGAGAGGTCAACAAGCCATCGTGCTTGTCGGCGGTTGAGCGCTTGGGGTTGGCGGAAGTAGGTGAGGTTTTTATGGTCGGTAAAGACCTGTACAGGGAAAGGGGAACCATGGAGGTAATGGCGCCAGGACTTCAGGGCGCGGATGACAGCGAGGAGTTCGCGATCATAAATATCGTAGTTGCGCTCAGCAGGAGAGAAAGATTGGGAGAGATAGGAACAAGGATGCCAATCGCCGTTGGAGTCGGTTTGGAGGAGGATGGCGCCAGATGCGTATTTGGATGCGTCAGTGGCAACGGCGAAGGGGGCGGAGAGGTCAGGGAGGCGGAGGACAGGTTTTGCGTGGAAGAGGCGTTTAAGGGAGTCAAAGGAGGATTGGCAAGCAGGGGACCAATTCCAAGGGAGATTTTTCTTGGTGAGGTCGAGGAGTGGGCGAGCGACGTTGGAATAGTCGGAGATGAATCGCCGGTAGAAATTAGCGAATCCAAGGAAAGAGCGAACATCTTTCACTTTGGTGGGTGTAGGCCAGCTTGCGATGCCATCGAGCTTGACGGGGTCCATGGCCAACTGGCTGGGTTTCACAATCATTCCAAGGTATTCCACCTCGTCGGTGGTGAACTTGCATTTCTTGAGTTTCAAGTGGAGGTCGAGTTCGGTCATGCGTTGCAGAACGCGTTTCGTGCGTTCTTCGTGGAGGGTGGTATCGGGGGAGTAAATAAGGAGGTCGTCCATATAGATGACGAGCCATCCTTCGGCAATCATATCGCGGAAGGAGTCGTTCATGAAGCGTTGGAAGGTGGCGGGGGAGTTGGTGAGTCCGAAGAACATCACCGTAGGTTCGAAGAGTCCTTTGTGAGTGATGAAGGCCACCTTCCACTGGTGGCCATCCTTGATGCGGACATTGTTATATCCCCACCGAACATCGAATTTGGTGAAGACCTTGGCATCTCGTAGCTTATCTACGAGGTCGGAGATAAGAAGAAAGGGGGTAGGCGTCGCGGATGGTGTGCTCGTTGACGTAGCGATAGTCTTGGCAGGGGCGGAGTCCTCCATCCTTCTTCTTGACGAAGAAGAAAGGAGAGGCTTGGGGGGAGTTGGATGGGCGGATCTTTCCAGAGGCGAGGTTTTCGTCTAGAAAGTCTTCGGTGGCTTTACGTTCATCAGGGGAGAGGGGGTATACCTTCCCGATCTTCGGGGTGAAGGCGTCATCAAGGTTGATCTCGTGGTCGTAGGGTCGCGAGGGGGGAACATGGTCAGTAGCCTCTTTCGAGAACACCGAGGCAAAGGAGGAATATTCCGCGGGAAGAGTGGCTTTGGGTTTAGATTTCTCGGCTGCGGCCGCGAGTTCGGTAGCGGTGGTCAGCTTGGCAATGATCGGTGATCCTGCCGGGATGAAGCGAGATCCACACCGGATAATTCGGTAGATCGCGCGGTTCTGTTTGGCACAAGTAATATATTCGCTCTCCGTCTCCCAGTCGTTATAGACGAAGAGGTGGTGGTCGGTGACAGCGTTCACGTTTACGTGTCGTGGGGTTTTAACGGAGGGGCGGATGAAATGGGATTCGTGGCGTTTAGTGTTGGCGGAGAACGAGAGGAAGAGTTCTTGAGACTGGTCAAGGGATTCTTTGATAGAGATGGTTTTGTTGACCCAGTCGATGGAGGGGTTGACATCTTTCAGCCAGGGAAGTCCTAAGATAACGTTCTCGTTTCCCAGGTTCATGACGTAGAGGGTGGCGCAGCGGGTTATTCCTCCGATATCGAGGAACAGAGTGGTAGTAAACCGGATCACTCCTTTAGAGTTGACGGAGTTGTCCGCGTTTCAGGCTTCGATAGGTTTTTTGAGGCGTTTGGTGGGGATTCTTTGTTTTCGGACGAACCCCCAGTCGATGCAGGAGATACTTGCCCCACTATCAATCAGGGCTCGGGTTTCAACGGCTTTCATCGTGTGCGAGGGGACAACGAGTTGGACTGGGATTTGCATAGTAGGCGAAGACTTTACAAATACATTTGCACACGATAAGGAAGGAAGAGCTTGTGTTGGGGAACTCTTCCGGTCTAAAAATCCAAAGGTTTGAATGAAATTCTTCGTACTCTCTCCTCCTCTTCGTCGTCGTCAATCTCCTCCAGCTTCGGTAACTCTTCGCTGCTTACTTTGTGTACCTTTTGGTTGGCTTTTTGAGCGAAGGTGGGGCACGCGGTACTAAGGTGACCGGGTCTTCGGCAGCGAAAGCAGAGTTTCTTTTCGATGCAGTGTTTGTGTTCTTCTGGGCTAAGCTTGGAGACTTTGATCGTATCTACGACCATGGCATCGGGATCGTGGGTCTTGGTGGAGGAGTTGGAGAAGGAGTGGTAGGTCTGATGGGAAGACCTCAAGTTTCTTTTGGCGATGTTGTCGGCGCGCTCCCATTGAGTTTGGAAAGCGACGGCCTTCTTGTACCATTCGTCGATGGTTGAGGGGACGGTGTCCATGGACATGATGCGGCGCATGAGCGGAGGTGGGATTCCTGCGGAGAAGTATCCGATCAGGACATTGGGATCAGAGATGTTGGCGAGGGCGACGTGGTTTTTGAACGTGGAGATATACTCCGTCAAAGAGGGAGAGTAGGAGTCGTTCTTCTTCTTCTCCATTCGTTGGGTGGAAAGCCAGGAGATGGCGTTCCCAGTGACGTCGTGGTGCTTGAACGTAGTGTTGAACTTTGCGACGAAGTCGGCGAAAGTTCCAAGGGAGAACGTGGTCCCAGAGATAGCGCTCTGGCGGAAGGTCGCTGCCCAGGTAAGAGCAGACCCTTTAGTCATGTACGAGAGGGCAAAAGCGATCTGCTTATCATCATTGTCGTAGACCGCTTTGTTGACAAGGAGGTAAAATTGCACAGCGTGCAACCAGTGTTGTGACTTCTCATAGGATCCGTCGAACGCTTCGGGGGTACCGATGCGTAGTTCCGTGGGTTTCGTAGACATGGGTGGCGGTGGGGTAAAACGAGAGAAGAGGGGTGGCGGTGGCGGTGGTGGAGGAAGGGGAAAAAGGGGAGCGGAGTTGATGGGAGTAGGGGACGGTGGGGTGGGGACGCGAGGGATGGAGAGGGTGGCGGAGAGCTGGTGAGATAACGTACGGGTGTCGTCTTCTTCCTGCGCGGATAGAAGGGTGGTATCAGGGTCAAGGGTGTCTTCTTCCTCGGTGTCCAAGTGAGAAGGTTCGGAGGGGGAATCGATGGGCGAGGGTTCTCGCGGTCTCGGCAAGAACCAGCGAGGGTTTCGAGTGGGTTGTTGCGAAATGGTGGGAGACTATAACGATGATAGCTCCGTCGAGGAGAACTTGAATCTTTTGTTACGCTTGACTCGGGTAGAGGCAAACGTAGACTCTTTAGACGAAGGGTTACGAGGTTTCTTCAAAGGGCGTCTTCGAAGAACAAGGAGCAAGGGATCCTTTGAAGGGCTTCTTCAAAGTACGTAGGTGCTGGGGGCTTCCACAGCTAGTCTTAGCGACGATCGGTCGCGTAAGACGTTGACAAGGTTAGACAAGGAGCATACACTCAAGAGTAGTACGGCGACTCAGAGAGATCCAGGGAGAACAGAGTAGATTCAAGTTAAGGAAATAGTACATGAGATGTCGTCGTTTAAATACGTGGAGGGCTGGCGCACGGACCAAGCAGTGTTCGTAGAGTAAGGGCTAAGGTGGATATAAAAGGAATGCTTGGGCAGTGCGATAGAAGAGAAGAGATGGCGTTGAGGTAAACGCGTGTAAGAAATGGACGTCCATAGAGGGAAGGTGGAAACGGGACAAGGGAACCATGCACAGCATATAAAAAGGAAGCTGCGTTTAGGCGGAGGGCGTTCCGGAGAACGGTGCGAAGATACGGAAGTGAGGCGAGAGACAAATGACGTAAGAAAAGAAAGAATTGTAACAGTACATCCAGATACTTCATCACTGGATCTAGGTCCTTGATGCCAAATCTCTCTGCAATCTTCCGTTTTACCTTCTCAAGGAAGGGGCATGAATTGGACACTCTCATGCCATCATTGACGTGCCAGCCGATCAGGCATCTGACCCTTGTAGGCAAGGTGTTGACTGTGGGCTTAGTGATGCCCATGATGACATCGTCTTCTCCTTTGTAGTAGAACAGGGCATGATCCGATTCAGTGTGAACGAACCCTAAGTCCGACATCACAGAGCAGACCTGTTCATACCACTTGAGTGCTGACTGTTTCAGCCCGTAGATGCTGCGTAACATGAGCCAAATGAACTTTCTCCAGTCACCTTGCTCAAAGCCCTTGGGTTGGCGCATATAAATCTCTTCTTTGAGTACTCCCCAGAGGAAAGCTCTCGACGCATCGAAAGTGTCGATCTCCCAATTGTTTTGACAACCGAGTGCTGCGAGTAGACGTACTGTGGCAGGTTTAATGACCGGAGCGAAGGTGGCACCATAGTTGATACTGGGAACCTGAGAGAAACCTTGTGCAATGAGTCGTGCCTTGTAAACTGAGCCGCCCTTGTTGTCTTCTTTGAATTCCAAGACCCAGCGACAACTGATTGCTTTGCGGCCTTCTGGTAGTTCCGTGACCTTGTAGACGCTCATGTCATTCATGGTCTGCAATTCTGTTTTCATCGCCTCGAGCCATTGTTCATGATCAGGTCATTGTATGGCCTCTTCATATGTAGCTGGCAGGATCGACATGCCATAGTCAGGGGAGGACGGGTCTCTGCGCTTGTCGCTTCTGATGGCGATGTGGGCTTGTTCTTCGGCAACATGAGCTTGTTCCCCAATTATGACGTCTGCGGTAAGATCTGAGATGTCTTCATTCAACTCGATGGTCCCTAGGGAGTTGGTGTGAACATGTTCAGTGCCAGTTACCCCCTCTGACGAGCTGGGGGACCCGGTTGATACCCCCTGAGTGATTGTGCGAGCATGATTGTCCCGCAATTCCTCCAAGCGGGCTTTGGCAGTCACATACTCCACAGCGAAAGCCTTGCCGGTTTCAGTCATGTTCCGAGAACGTGTGGACCTGCAGGGGGGAGCAATAGGTGGTGCTGCTGGAGCCGAGGCAGGGACTGACACGGCAGGTGTTCCAGGCACCATTTCCATGACTGCCAAAGAGTTCGGTGAGGGAGAAGACGTGACAGATCCATCATCATCATCGTCATCGGTGGCATTCCTGAGGAGATCCTCGTCAAACATGACATCATGCACAATGAAGAGGTACCACTGCCAGCGTCACGCAAGCGGTAGCCCTTCACCCCTTCAGAGTAACCCATAAAGACTGCCTGACAGGACTTCGGCCCGAGTTTGCTCTGCAGCTCAGTGGGAATCCGCACCCAGCAACGCGACCCAAAAACACGGAGGTGAGAGAGGTCAGGTTTCTTGTTATTGACCATCTCGTAGGGTGTCTTCCCTGGTGGCAAAGCAGCAGACTCGGTATGGTTCCACAGGTAGGCAGCGGTGAGTACAGCCTCACCCCAGAGGGTTGAAGGCAAACCAGCGGCCTCCAGCATGGTGAGTGAGCAACCCTCAAGGGTTTGCATGGCATGCTTGGCTTTCCCGTTCTGCTGGTGGGCATAAGGTGCTGCCAGTTGCCGCTCAATTCCTGCTTCTTCCAACACCCTTGTGAACTCTGTGCTAAGGAATTCCCCGCCATTGTTGGAGCGAAACACCTTCACCTTATGCTCGGAATGGTTCTCCCACAGGCTTTTAACAATCCGCCATGCGCCCAGTGCCTGATCCTTGGAGGCCAGCAACTGGACATTAAGGAGGTGGGTGTGGTCATCCAGGAACATGATGAAGTAGAGCTTAGCGTGTGGAGTGCGAACGGGGAAGGGTCTGCAGAGGTCGGAATGGATCAAATCCAGCATATGCTCAGCATGTGGAGATGAAGAAGGGGGGTACGGCTTCCGTGGGTGTTTAGCCATGATGCACGCCTCGCATTGTGAGAGGGGAGCAGAATGGTCAATGCGCATGCCCATCGTGACCAATGGCAAGCGTTTCACAAGATCGCTGCCCGGGTGGCCCATCCATGCATGCCACAGATCCAGTGTGGTCCTGGGCCTTGCCACCACAGAGATTTCTTTCACTCTCAGTGTGCGTGAGACAAGTTTGTTGGGATGAATGAACTGCAGGTCGACGTGACAAAAGTTCCCAACCAGAGGTAGGCTACCTAGGATCTCCCTGTTGTACGATAGCTGACAGTGAGCTGTGCTGCCACTGCGTGATCCTCTGAATTCACAGTCCCAGCCCTTTTCCAGCATACAACCAACTGAGAGAAGGTTGATGAGCGCCTCAGGGGCATGAAGACATTCATGCAGCGTGACACGATACTTTTCACTGCCAAGGATGAGTTCGGCAATGCATGTTCCCCTGCCTGTGGTGCACAACATCCCGTGGTTCGCGGTTTGGACACCAGGGTTATCTTCCATCCTGAAGTCCAGGAAGTATTCCTGGCCGGTAACAAGATGCGAGGTTGTGCCTGAATTGAGAAGGGTGGAGATGAAGGAGGCGGAATGGCTGTGGTTGACCGCGCTGTCTGGTAGTTTGGTGATCGTGGTGCAGGACAGTTCTCATCGGTACTCATTGTTGGAGGTGTTCGGAGGGGCGGACGAGGTCGGAGCTGGGGGGGTCGCCATGGCCACAGCAGCCATCTCAGACTTCTGAGTCTTATTGCGAATCCAAGCAGGAGCTGTTACACTTGACTCGGGTAGAGGCAAACGTAGACTTGAAAAGACAAGGGCCAAGGGTTCTTGAAGGGTGTCTCCAAGAGCAAAGGGTGCTGGGGGCTTCCACAGCAACTCCTAGCAACAATCAATTGCTTAGGGAGTTCAAGGACGAAGGTTACAAGGGAGCGCACACTCAAGAGTGGTGTGGGGACTCAGAGAGATCCAATGACAAGGGGGAATCAAGTAGATTAAAGTTAGGGAAAAAGTACAGGGAGTATCGCCTACTTAAGTAGGTGGAGACACAGCGCACAGACCAAGCGGTGTCCCTAGTAGAAAGACTAAGGCGGATATAAAAGGGAGCTGGGCTATGTGATAGAAGAGAAGAGGCTGTGTAACAGGTTGCGCGTGAACAAGAAAAGACGTCCGTAAGAGGTATAAGGGAATGGGATAACGGGACCATGCATAGCATGTAGTAAGGAAGCTATGTTTAGGTTGAAGGTGTTCCAAAGGAATGGTGCAAAGCGGAGACAAAGGGGAAAGCAAGTCAGGGACGAGTGTCAAGTAAGAAAAGGAAAGAATCGTAACATTACCCCCTCACTAGACCTGAAACGCTGGAGAAGGGTAACGAAAGAAAGGGGCTAGTCAGAAGTACGTGTAAGACCCCACTGGGGATCCGGTCATGTTGGATATGGCAACATCATTGTAGTCGAAATCTTCCCTTGGGGAAGGGGATTGAGGAGGGGTCAGAGCATGGGAACGGCGGCGGAAACATCTGGAGTTTTCCAGGACCATTCTACAAGAGCGAGGAGGAGGGACAGGGCGAGGGCGAGATTAGGACAAGGAAGAGGACAAGGAGGAAGGCTGAGAAGTCCGATGGTTAAGTGGGCAGCGATGCTGCGGGTGTCCTGGTCGATTGACCTTACACACGGGGCAAACGTACCACTGACAGTTAGCGCGGATATGTCCTAAGTGGCGGCATTCAAAACAGGTTTCATGGTAACGTGGATGGGTGTGAGGGAGAGGGGCGTCAATAGGGATACCATGTAGGGTGCCGGTGGTCTGGACCTCATGTCCAAGTTTGGCGCGTTGGATTGCCAATTCAATGGCAGCCATAAGGGGGGATGAAGAAGCGGAGGGGGAAGTCTGCAGATTGGTTGCCGCAGTCATCTCATTGACATATCTCTCTACATCAGTGGCGAAGTCGGGCATCTTGAGTTGGTAGAAGAGGGAAAATAAATCGTCTTGAATGGTCTGTTGAATAAGATGAAGGGTATTGCAGTGACGGCCAATGCTGCTGGGGGATGAGGCAAGGTCAAGGAGGGTTCGTAGTCATTGGTTCTGAAGATAGATTTGTGTTATGCTCCAGAGCGGGGAGTTATCGTCTAAGTGGGATTCCAAAGCATGATGGATGTGGGGAGAGAAAAGGAGGGAATGTAAGGCGTCTTTTTCGTCTACTCCCATGGTGCCGTTACGAAGGCAGTGAGCGTGAAGGGGAATGTTGACGGAGAGGATAGGGGAGGGGTCTATGGAGGGAGTCACAGAGGGTTCCATGCAATGAGGAGGAGAAGTAGGGTTGTTAGGGATATCCGAAGATCCCCAACCAGCGTTTGATTGGGTAGAGGAAGGAGAAGGAGACCGAGGAGGAGAAGGTACACTCAAGGCGAGAGAGAACACAGTAGAAACTGAGAATGCATTGAAAGGCATGTTTCGATGGTTGTTTCAGTTAAGAGAAAGATGGGAAAAGGAAGACAGAGGGGTGAAGCTTTTTATACGAGGTGAGGGCAGACTTGGCATGTTTCAGATCCCGCTCAGGGACCCAGGAATCTTCCTCGGCAGAATACCCCTTCCATCGGATCAGGAAGGAGCGGGAAGACGGAGCTCCGTGGTGGCATATGACCTTCTCAATTTCATATTCCTCTTCTCCATTGATAAGGTCAGGAGGTGGCATAGGAAAGTTCCGGCCGTGGATGTTACGATTGTCTTTTTCCTTTGCTTTTACTGCACGCTCGTCTGTTAACTTGCTTTATTCTCTTATCTTCGCACCGTTCCTTTGGAACGCCTTCCACCTAAACATAGCTTCTTTCCTACACGCTATGCATGGTTCCCTTATCCCATTTCCCCATACCTTATACGGACGTCCTTGTTCATGCATAACTTGTTACGCAGCCTTTTCACTTCTATCGCACAGCCCAGCTCTCTTTATATCCGCCTTAGTTTTTGTGCTTAGGACACTGCTTGGTCCGTGCGCCGCGTCTCCATCTATTTAAGTAGACGACACACCTTGTATTTCTCCTAACTTTAATCTACTTGATTCTCCCTGGTCATCGGATCTCTCTGAGTCTCCGCACTACTCTTGAGCGTGCGCTCCTTTGTAAAAACCCTTGTCCTTGAACTCCTTAAGCAACCATCGTTGCTAGGAGTTGCTGTGGAAGCCCCCAGCACCCTTCGCTCTTGAAGATGCCCTTCAAGAACCTTCGAACCCTTGTCCTTTCAAGTCTACGTTTGCCTCTACCCGAGTCAAGCGTAACAGTGGACCTTGTTTTCGCAATAAGGTGATACAGGGAAGCATGGAAGACCGGATGGATCTTCCAGGTCTTTGGTAGATGGAGTTGGTAAACAATGGAGAATAGGACTTTCGTGATAGTGAAGGGTCCTTCTTGTTTCGGGGCGAACTTAGGGTTGATGATGAGATGCTTCAGGTTTCTGGCTTCGAGCCAAACTTTGTCTCCAAGTTTGAATGGAATAAAGGAGCGGCAGGTTCAGGCAGCCATAACTTGTCAGGCCAACTCATGAGCAGCTAAAGCCTCATTGCGAGCAGCAGAGAGGGCCTTTAGGCGGGCTTCTATGGCGGGGATGGCAGTGTTGGAGATTACCGAAGGAAGGGCGCGGGGTTCATATCCCATCATGAGATAGAATGGAGATTGGTTCGTTATGGAATGTGGGCGGTGATTATGCGTGAATTCAGCACGGGAAATGTTTTCAGCCCATGATCCAGGGTTACTTCTGCAGAATATTCAAAGATAGGTTTCAAGTTCCTGATTTACTCGTTCAGTCTCTCCATCAGACTGTGGGTGATAAGTGGTGGAGAGGGAAAGGTCATATTTGAGGAGTTTTCCCAGTTCTCGGGCAAAGGAGGAGGCGAACTGAGGACCATGGTCAGAAATGACTTTGTTGTAAAGACCAAAGTGAAGGAAGACTTTGTGGAAGAAAAGGGAGGCGATTCCTTCGGCGGTGATGGTTTTCTTAGTAGGGCAGAGAATTACCCCCTTAGTAAGTCCATGGTCGACCACGACCAGGAGAGAGTCAAAGCCCGCGGAGATAGGGAGATCCATGATCAAATCACAGGAGATCTGCTGGAAGGGGCGAGAAGCAGAGGATTTGATCGGGGAAAGCAGTGGGACAGTGGGGTGCATGTTAACTTTGTTTTGCTGGCATTGAGCACAGCCTTTGATGTAGTGGCGGACAAAGGAGGCCAGGCCAGGCCACCAGAACTCGGTGGCAACAAGTTGGCGGGTTTTGAGGAAGCCGGGGTGGCCGGCAGATTCATGATCATGGCAACGCTCAAGGATGGCACGGCAGAGGGAGTCATCGGCAGGGATGTAGACACGGCCCCTATAGGTGAGGATCCCGGCCTCAACCTGCCAGTCGGCAAGGCATGAGCGAAATGGGAGGGGAATATTGTCATGCATTGATTGAAGCGCCTGCAGGACAAGGGGGTCACTGGCAGAAGCTGATTTGATGCACTGGGATAAAGCGGTGTTGATAAGGTTGACGAAGAGGGAAGGGGGAAGTAAGGTAACTCCAGTGTTATCATCGTCGCCAGTGGGAAGGAGGTCAGGTCGGCGGGAGAGAGCATCAGGCCCAGCGAGTAGTTTACCGGGTACATGGATCATTTTGAGGTCAAAGTCAGCGAGGTCAATCAGCCACCATGCTTGACGGCGGTTGAGCGCTTGTGGTTGCCTGAAATAGGTGAGGTTCTTGTGATCCGTAAACACTTGTACCAGGAAGGGGGAGCCATGAAGGTAATGCCGCCACAATTTTAAGGTGTGGATGACGGCGAGGAGTTCGTGATCATAGATGTCGTAGTTGCATTCAGCAGGGGAGAATGACTGGGAGAGGTAGGAGCATGGGTGCCAGTCGCCATTGAAATCCGTTTGGAGAAGGATGGCATCAGACGCGTATTTTGAAGCGTCGGTAGCAATGGCAAAGGGGGCGGAGAGATTAGGAAGATGGAGGACGGGTTTGGACAGGAATAGACGTTTGAGGGCCTCAAAGGCGGACTGGCAGGAGGGGGACCAGTTCCATGTCAAGTTTTTCTTGGTAAGGTTGATGAGGGGGCGGGCGACGTTGGAGTAGTCGGTGATGAAGCAGCGATAAAAATTAGCAAAGCTGAGGAAGGAGCGCACGTCCTTGACTTTGGTCGGGGTAGGCCAGCTGGAAATGCTGTCAAGCTTGACGGGGTCCATGGCTAGTTGCCCAGGCTTCACGATCATCCCCAAATATTCGACTTCATCGGTAGCAAATTTGCACTTTTCCAGTTTCAGATGGAGATCCAGTTCAGTCATGCATTGCAAAACGCACTTTGTACGCTCTTCATGGAGGGCAATGTCTGGGGAGTAAATGAGAAGATTGTCCATGTAGATGATGAGCCATCCTTCAGAAATCATATCGCGGAAGGAGTCGTTCATGAACCTTTGAAAGGTAGCGGGAGAGTTCGTGAGTCCGAAGAACATAACGGTGGACTCGAATAACCCCTTGTGGGTGACAAATGCTGCCTTCCATTGATGGCCATCTTTGATTCGTACGTTGTTGTATCCCCAACAAACGTCGAACTTGGTGAAGACTTTGGCATCTCGTAGTTTGTCAACTAGATCGGAAATGAGGGAAAGGGGATAAGCATCACAGATGGTATGCTCATTGACGTAGCGGTAGTCCTGGCAGGGACGAAGTCCTCCGTCTTTCTTTTTAACGAAGAAAAAGGGAGATGCTTGTGGTGAGTTGGATGGACAAATCTTTCCAGAAGCGAGGTTTTCGTCTAGGAAGTCTTCGGTGGCTTTTCGTTCATCAGGAGAGAGAGAGTATACCTTTCCAATCTTTGGGGTAAAGGTTTCATTGAGATTGATCTCGTGGTCATAGGGTCGGGAAGGAGGGACGTGGTCGGTGGCTTCTTTTGAGAATACTGAGGCGAATGAGGAATATTCTGAGGGGAGAGTGAGTTTGGGTTTGGATTTTTCGGCTGCGGTGGCAAGTTCGGTGGCAGTGGTGAGTTTGGCGATGATCGGGGATCCTGCTGGGATAAAGCGAGATCTGCATCGGAGGATTCGGTGGATGGCACGGTTTTGTCGGGCACGGACAATGTATTTGTTCTCCATTTCCCAATTGTTGTATGCAAAGAGGTGTTGGTCAATGATGGCATTGACGTTGGTGTGACGTGGGGGCTTTACAGAGGGACGTATGAACCAAGATTTGTGTCGTTTAGTGTCAACAGAGAAGGAACAGAAAAGTTCCTGGGATTGGTCAAGGGATTCTTTGATGGAGAGGGTCCTTTCGACCCAGTTGATTGTGGGGTTGACTTCTTTCAGCCAAGGGAGTCCTAGGATTACATTTTCGTTTCCTAGACTGAGAACATGGAAGGTGATCCGTCGGGCTATTCCTCTGACATCAAGGAATAAGGTAGTGGAGAACCGGATTACTCCTTTGGAATTAATAGAGTTGTCTGTGTTCCTGGCCTGAATTGGGGTTTTCAGATGTTGAGTAGGGAGTTTGTATTTCCTGACAAATCCCCAGTCAATGCAAGAGATACTTGCCCCACTGTCTATGAGGGCGCGGGTGTCAACGGCTTTCATTGTGTGCAAGGGAGTGATGAGTTGAACTGGGATTTGCATAGTAGGTGACATCTTTACAAATACATTCGCACACGACACAGAAGGAAGGGTTTGCATTGGGGAACTCTTCCTGTCTAAAAATCCAAAGGTTTGAACGAAATCTTTCGCACTATTTCCTCTTCTTCGTCATCATCAATCTCCTCCAGCTTCGGCAATTCCTTGCTGCTGACCTTTTGTGCCTTTTGGTTGCCCTTTTGAGCAAAGGACATGCAGGCGGTACTGAGATGGCCTGGTTTCCAGCAGTGGAAGCAGAGTTTCTTTTCAATGCAGCATTTGCGTTCTTCCAGGGTAAGCTTGGAGACTTTGATGGTATCTACGACCATGGCATCAGGGTCGTGAGCTTTAGCGGTTGAGGAATTGGAGAAAGAGTGGTAGGTTTGGTGGGAGGTTTTCGAGTTCCTCCTGGCGATGTCATCGGCTCGCTCCCATTGAGTTTGGAAAGCGATGGCTTTCTTATACCAGTCATCGATGGTAGAGGGTACGGTGTCCATGGACATGATGTGGCGCATCAAGGGGGGTGGGATTCCTACGGAAAAATATCTGATCAGGACATTGGCATCTGAGATGTTGGCAAGGGCAACGTGGTTCTTGAATGTAGAAACATATTCTACCAGGGAGGGGGAATATGAATTGTTCTTCGCATTCTTCTGCATGTGTTTGGTGGATAACCAGGAAATGGTGTTTCCAGTGATGTTGTGGTGTTTAAACGCTGTGTTGAACTTTGTAATAAAATCAGCGAAAGTTCCAAGGGTAAATGTGGTGCCAGAGATGGCACTTTGGCGGAAGGTGGAGGCCCAGGTGAGGGTGGATCCCTTTGTCATGTACGAGAGGGCGAAGGCGATCTGTTTTTCATCGGTATCATAGACGGCTTTGTTGACAAGGAGGTAGAACTGCACGGCGTGTAGCCAGTGCATGGACTTTTCATAGGAACCGTCAAACACTTCGGGGGTGCTGATGCGAAGTTCGGTGGGTTTTGTAGACATTGGCAGAGGAGGGGAAAAGCAGGAGAGGAGTGGTGGTGGTGGTGGGGGGGGAAAAGGAAAGAGGGTTTTGGAGACGATGGGGGTGGGGGATGGTGGAGTTGGATTCCGAGGGATAGAAAGGGTGGCAGAGAGGTGATGGGAAAGCTCACGGGTTTCGTCTTCTTCCTAGGTAGTTAGAAGAGTGGAGTCAGGGTCAGGGGTTACTTCTTCCTCGGTGTTCAAGTGGGAAGTCTCAGAGGGGGTTTCTGTGGGCAAGGGTTCTCGTGGTCGCGGGAGGAACCAGCAAGGGTTTTGAGTGGGTTGTTGAGCAATGTTGGGAGACTATAACGGTGATAGCTTCTTCGAGGAGAACTTTAATCTTTTGTTACGCTTGACTCGGGTAGAGGCAAATGTAGACTTGAAAAGACAAGGGCCAAGGGTTCTTGAAGGGTGTCTCCAAGAGCGAAGGATGCTGGGGGCTTCCGCAGCAACTCCTAGCAACGATCAGTTGCTTAGGGAGTTCAAGGACGAAGGTTACAAGGGAGCGCACACTCAAGAGTGGTGTGGGGACTCAGAGAGATCCAATGACAAGGGGGAATCAAGTAGATTAAAGTTAGGGAAAAAGTACAGGGAATATTGCCTACTTAAATAGGTGGAGACACAGCGCACAGACCAAGTGGTGTCCCTAGTAGAAAGACTAAGGCAGATATAAAAGGGAGCTGGGCTATGCGATAGAAGAGAAGAGGCTGCGTAACAGGTTACCCGTGAACAAGAAAAGATGTCCATAAGAGGTATAAGGGAATGGGATAACAGGACCATGCATAGTGAGGGGAGTCAAAGGCATAGTGGAGCTTGTAGCGGTAGAAGATGAGGATGTGGACATTCAGTTCATTGTGAACTCTTTAAAAATTTGCCACTCAACTCTGTCTGGAAGCCCCTGCAGCAGATCAAAGATCGCTTCGTCATTGGAGTAAGTGATCCCCATCTGGATGAATCTACAGCGAGCATCTTCAAAAATCCCAAGATATCGAGAGGCGTCATCTGCGTCCTTGAGCTTCTCTGAATGCACTCGTGCACAAAGTTCGTACTGGGAGAGTATGTCGTTCCGTGAATAACACTCTGAGAGAATATCCCACTGTTTGCGTGCGGTTTGGTTTTCATTGAGCTGGTTTGCAATGACTGTGGAGATTTTTCGGTTGACTAGTGCTTTGGCTTGTGCGTCTTTGGCTAACCAATCGAGGATTTTCTCCTTTTCTGCGTCTGTAACAGTGGCTGGATCCGCCAGTGTGGGTTTATTGATGGCGAGCTCAGCGAGGTCAAGGGGATCTGAACTGTTACTGCAGTGGTTCCAAAGACGTTCCCCCTTAAGGGCTAACATCATCTGTCAACGCCACTGTGCATAGTTCTCGGCCCCAGTTAATTTGCAAATGTGGTCGTACTTCCCCATGGTTAAATTGTTAATCTCCGCAGTTCTGAGTGAGCATTCAGGGTCTAGGTCTTGTTGGTTTGGGTTCTGCCTGGTCAGAACCCGGGGCTCATAACCTGTATGAGCTAGACGAATTAACTCAGTGCACACAAATGGTGTGAGAACGCTATATTGGTACCTAGACGACTTAACTAGGTACTTATGAGAACAAGAGAGTATGAGTATAGCTGGCCAACATACCTTAGTGCACACGAATGGTGTGAGAATGCTGAGGAAAAAGGTTAACCAGGCGACGCACATCCTAGCACTACAAGATTACGTAAGGCGATCAACAAACAGCGAAAGATAAGCAATGCCAAGGGTGCTACAAGATATGTATGTGATGGATGTGCCAGACGAGTGAACAAGAAGATTAGTCTAACAGATGAAAGATTGTGAGAAGGTAGGGTCTGCAAAGAAGGATATAGGGATATCATGGCAGTGTTGACCAGCGAGCAGTGTTGGAGAACTTGAATGTGAGTGTCTCGACTTGGAGGCTTGCCAACTTCGAGGATTCCCAACTTCATTCTAGGATTCCAATGATGTCATCAACTAGTATACATACAGCAAAATCGATTAATCGATTCCAACCCTCCTCCAAACCCTCCCGTCACAGCGCTCCCCTCTGCAGCTCGAACTCGAACTCGATACAGGCCTATCGAGCCATCGTTCACTCAATCCAATCATTCCTAATGTTTGTCGTTGACAAGACTGATTCCATTCAAATCCTTGGTGATATCGCATATGTTTCCGTTGGTGGTGTCCTTCCTGATGCAAACCACTTCTACTACCATTTCAACCTGAATTTTGTCACTCTGGGCCCCAAGGTTTGCCTGCATCACTAATACTGACTTTCATTCTCACAATTCATCACCACTAGACCATTGTGTTTTCCATTCACAAGCAGTCTCAACCATCCCCTAGCACCTATCCCGACAGCGACTCAGATGGCTTCAAGGCCTTCGATGAATGGCAGTGTGCACATGCTCATGCAGTAGCATGTGAACGCACTATGACTGCAGGCCTCATCCCATATGAGGATCCCTTAGATGTGCTAAATGACCTGGATGAAGATTTCGACATCGTTTCCAGCTTTGATGTGCTGGATGAGCTGGAAGCCAAACTTGACCAGCCACTGTCCTCATCGTTATTGGCAGGTGAGAGCATGGTTTCAACTTCTGATGATGCTGACTCGGAGTTACCCATGATGAACTCAACTATCGACCTTGTTGAAGTCACTGCCCGCCCTTGTGCCTACCTCATCCACACTCACAAAGCTGCTGGGAAGCCACATGTCGCTTGGAAGAGTACTGCATGCCCACTAGTGCCGATGGAAATATTGCACAGAAAAGCTGATGCAGAGAGGGAGGTGATGGAGGTGATGGAACGTCCAGGAAAACGACGCAGGATGTCGCTGTAATCCAGAACATGGTCACATTCATTTGAACTAGATTTGTATTTGTAGATTCTCTTGGTCACCGTGTGCAGTCTGCCTCATCACCATTGTCAATGTAACTAAACTACCTGTCAACCTCATCATCCTCGTCTAAACTGTCTGACTCGCAAATATCCAAGCCTGGCTTCTCAAGCACAAAGACCCGGTCTTCTATGATCCCAGAGGGTAGCATGGGACGATGCGGGATCATTGTGACCACACTAAGAATCTGTTTGATGGGTAGGACAATAAGATCAGATAGGAGAGTGCATGAGGGCACAGTATGCGAAGAGCGGTGGAGCAGAGAGGCATCAGGGGGAGAGTAGAGTCGCATGATGGCAACATCAAGGAACTTCCATCATGATTCTTCATCATTGTCCATGTTGTGGACGTCCTCTGCCAACCGGACAGACAATCTTGTAAAGTACTGGACTTCAGCGAATCTAATGCTATCCACAAATTGGATTTAAGCTATGTTAGCATGGAGAACATGTTAGAAGAGAATAAAAAACCTTACTTTGACATTGCACGAGACCTGCAGGTCATTTGTCTTCTTGAGTGTCTCTTGCCATGCTGACCGAGCGATCTGGCCATTTGGGAGCTGAAGTCTTGCCCATCGTCGGATTGGAGCAATCTCCTGTCCAAGCGATTCCAGGTAGGTTGTGATTGCTCTGGCATCTTGACCTGTAGGCAATGAAGCAGTTGCTTCACACATGCTTTTCAGGGTGAAACCCCCACCCAGGTTGACTGATGCGAATGACTTTCTCGATGGCATGCATTCAAGCTCCGGGAGGATGGTCAACAGTGCATTGATCTTGCAGCACCAAGCACCTTCTTGAGCCAGGTTAGCATATGGATTGGATGGTTGTCGAATTTCCTGACCGAGATTCCCAATGGTGCGCTCCATGGTCCACTGAGCATAGCAGATTGGGGGTCCTTTGAGCACGGTCTCCTTGGCAAGGTGAACAACTTGATGGACACAAGGGCGCACGAAATGAAGACGGTCTTCGCGCAGTTGGTAATAGATTTCCTCAAATTCAGTTTCCCAGTTGCATAATAGCACATGCACAGAGAGAATATCAGTGTTGGTGATGCGATGCTGTGAAAGAATTTGGATACCACAGACGAGCTTGCAGTAATTGACCCAGTAGCGCTCTGGAAGGACTCCATAGAGGAGTGCTGGGCTGAGACCAAACATGTAGAGTTGAAATTCACGGGTCTTGTAGCCCAAGTTGATTTTTTCAGTGATATTGCAGGGTTTGCAGTCAAAGGAGCCCAGAAGAAACGGACCAGCATCTTCAACCACCTTCATCAGTAATTTGCTCACGGCCTTATCCACACTTAGCACACTTGGCCCGTCAAGAAAAAGTGCCAAAAGTGGACCAATTAGCAAAAGTGACTGCCAAGGCATGATTAAGACATTTTTGCTCCAGCACATCCAAGATTTTCTTAGGTCACAATTGGAAAAGCAGAAAAAGTGAAAAAAGTAGTCTAAGTAGTCTAATCACAATATCTTCTGTCACGACAGAACTACAGCGCAAAGCCTCATCAATTGCCCCAATGTTACTCCAGCAACGTGTGACTTGAAGACTCCAGCATCGTGGACGTCAGTCAGGTGGGCACAGGCACTGGCTTGCTAGCCGAGATAGCAGTACTAGCCACTGTTGTCGGTGGGACAGAGCACCAGTTTGAGGAGTTCGGGGTGGTTGGCATCGTCAGTGTGATTTTAGACCGGCCTGAAGGCCTGATGTCCGGGTCTGGCCCTTTATGCTCCATCAAATACCTTGAAGGAGATGCCCTTATAGACGAAGCAGAAAAAAACTGTTTGAGTTATGTTTTGTTTTGCGCTCAGGTTAGCCAGACTTACAAAGGATTTCGAATTCAAACCACGACTTTCACAGCCCCACTCTGCACATTGACGCTCTCAGCCTCACTCGGCCTTCAAACCAAGACCATTCCTAACAAATTCCACCCTGGTATTCACTTCGCATTCTCCCAGCTGGCAAGAGAAAGATGGAACAGTGAGCCCGAAGGCGATGGTTGAAAGTCACAAGACATGAACCATGATGTTGGTGAGCCCTTTTTGCTTCTGTGTTATATCTCTGTTCTCACTCGGTCTACATCACACCATTGACAGACGTTGGTCAGTGTCACGGTTGTGGAAGATGCTCAGCCGGTGGCCAAGAATGCCAAGCTCATTCATATCCACACATTCTGTGCTGCTTTTTCTACTTTCCCCTTTGAGATGTCCCATCCTAAGTACGAAAAGTGCGAAAATATTAATGGATGATGTGGCACTCTTGTGCCACTTTTTCTAATTTTTCCCATTGATATACCCGATCACAAGTGTGAAAAGTGCAATAAAAGTGATGTACAAGTCAGATCCAAGAAAACGAGTGGCCTTGAGCAACTTGCGCAACCTTGCGCCACAATGCAACAAAGTGCCAACAAAGTGCCGAAAAAGTGCAGATAAGGCCAGATAAGGCCGTGAGTAAATTACTGATGTTGCTGTGAGCTTTCCACGCCTGCTCACTATGCAGCCCAGCCCAGTCCCACGAGGCAATGTCATCTGACACAGACACGCAGACACTGGAACCTGCACGCCAAAGACCTATCAAAAGGGTACTCAGATTCGTAATCAGATGCATGCTGTCTGTAGTCATAGATAATGGCATCCCTAGCGAACGAGGAGGCTGCAACCCAAGAATCAGTGGTGCTGCAGTAAGGCCAGTGTCGGTCTTGCGAATATCGCACTGCCGCGCGGACGAGGAAGAAATAATGGTGAACAAGTTACAAACATAATCTTGCTGTCCTCCTGCGGGGAGGTGAAACACGTTGATGTCGGGATGGTCACTCCCTTCGGCGCATTGGTCCCAAGGCTTGAGAAGTGCTGGATAGTAGTGTGTGCCATCTCGTTTCCGCCGACTGAGGATGCCGCAGTACATCCGGCACCCGTTCTTCCCTGAGTGACCAACCGTCCCATTAAGATGAACAAGCCCTGGACCGTCAGCGGTGATGAACATGAGATATGGGTATGACCAAAATGTTGTAGTAGACGAGGCATCCCAGATCATCAGACCCTCATTTTGAAGGGCGGCAAGATGGTGAAGGCAGGGAATAGGAATGAGTCCAAGTTCTTCAGCTTATTCGGACCAGGGATGAATCCGCCAGGGAGGATGTTGACTTTGCGATACCGTTTGTCGGGCGAGAGGTTGAGGATGATCCAGATATATATCCAGCAGTCCGACTGCTTTTTTTCGTACAGCTGAGCCCTGTCAAGCAAAATTGATACAACAATGTCATTTGGCTTGATGTCACCCGCAAGATAGGCACCAAGGTAGTCGTGTCCCATGGCAATATCGTCGATGATGGGTATTGTGTACGATTTGCATAGTTCAGAGAGGATCTCTTTGGTGCGCCCATCCAGATACTTCATATCGCATGCGCTCTCTGGATGGCGGTAATGGGCCTGGAGCTGCAGCCCGAGGGGAATGGTCAGCGCTTTGCGTGCACCTTGCTTTACCTTACCAGCGCTCGTTTTCAGCTTGGCTTGATCCCAACGAGAGGCTTGACATACCAGACACTCGTCCAGATCAGCAAATGGGCCTGTAAATGCAATGCAACTGGAGCTCAGGCACATGTCGTGTTCGATCGCCTCAACGCCGGTATACTGAGATATGACCCTCTTGGTCTTGTAGTATGAGAGGAGGTCGTCGATAGCCCGTGAATCCGCCAGGTTCTGCTGGGTTGAGCAGTGGAGGCGTTCGAATGCTTGCTGTGAGGAGTGTTCGAGAGCAAGCCATGTGCTTATCGAGTGTCGCACGCCTCCGTTTGCGATGTGCAGCTGCTCCTTGGGTGGATTTCGCAGACGTTCAATCGCATCGGGCGCAAGATTCACAATCACATCGTCAAGGGAGGCACGGCGAAGAGCTCGTATGAATTCCATCTGGTTCTTCATCTCTGTGAGACGGGCGACTGATGCGAGGGCCTCCAGATCAATTATTGGCCGTGGACGATGGGGGATTTGGATCTCGTATGGGCCGGCACCACCCACACCAGTAACAGGACTTGGAGGGTCTTCTAGCAGACTTCCGGCAACCGGCGGCGGATCGCCAGGGTATAGCACATCGGGTGGAGACTCGTCGGACAGTATCGGCGCAGCAGCATCACAGTGCTGGTCTGGCTGTGGTTCCAGATGGTTAGAAGAAGAGGATGGGCTATCCGAGTCCGAGGTTGCCTGAAATTAATGTCAGCAGTCAAGAAGTCAAAGAGATGGATTGCAAGTCATACTGTGAGCTTGGCACGCTTCAAGTTCGCGGTTTGAGTATTATCCGAGTCCGTCGATGATGGACTGGGCTGTCGTATGCCAGACGGGGACTCTGATGGTTTGACCTGCGAGAACATAATGTTTGTTCCCCTAAGCACTCGCACACGTTCCATCAATTGCCACTGGTGCGGTGAAGCCGACCGGAAATGTCGATGCCAGGTTGCAAGGGATACGAGATGGGGGCGGTTCTTGCGGCCACATACACAAATGTCCTTGTGTGGAGGGACGTTTTCATACGAGAAGTCGAAATTGTTCATATTAGCGAGTCTGAACCGAGCGAAGTGCTTGTCATGTGTCGTACACTTGTGTTGTGCAATGTGGGTGTGCAGCGGGTTTACTATGGCGTGCTATGCACTTTATGTATTGGGTATGGACTCGTGCGGGCGATCGCGCAGCCAACGTATATACCAATGGCCTTGCACATTTTGAAAGCATATATTATCATATTAAACATACAGCGGTCACATGACGGCACACAAGACACTAATCGGACATACGGGATTTTCACTGTGCTTGAAGTTTGACTGTCGCAAGTGCCGGGGGACGACTGTAATATCTTACTTGGCGTCATCTAACGCCAGAACAACTCGGGATATTCACTGAGAGTTTGCCATTTCGCAGACTGGATGTTCGACGACACGGGCCCATGGGCCGTTCGGCCGTTCGTTAACAAGTACATCGCTGGGATGTTACACATAAAAAACATCCGCGAGCTCAAGTTAACAGCCAGTTTCGTGGACGCAGAACACTGGAATTTGATTGCAACCCTGGGATCGCTCGAGGAACTCTCGTTCATACGGTGCACATTTCTGCAAGGCCATGGAGATGTTGAACCCGAGCAAAGGGTCAGGGTGCTGACTTGCTCTCACAGTCTGCTCTCACAGAGCTCCACATCTCCTCGAGTTCGACTGTAAACACTATACCCCCCGTGGGGATGGCGACCGAGAATCGACTTGCGGTTGTCACGAACGCCAGGTGCTTTGATAGCAACAACCTGAAGCTGACTACGCAGCATGATGAGAATACCAACAGCCAACGCCTCTCCGTCAGCGTCCTCAGCAATAATCACCAGAGGACGACGCGATTTTGTAGCCGTTTCCAACGAAGGAAGAATGTCTTTCAAGACCGAATTTTCTCGCTCAACAAAATGAACGGCTTCTCAAACTCCACCTTTTGCGTCTTGCCGTCTGTGATAAAATAGCAGCTGATGAACCCGCGGATCCGCATGCCCTATATGATCTCAATCTCGTCTTCGCGGCCTTCCTTGACAGTGACGACACCCGCCCCGCCAACCTTTCCATGGGCTGAGCAATCACATCGTCTTGGTGTTTGCAGACAAGAACTCGGCGACGCGGTCAACGGCCGCTTGGCACCCCACGAAGGTTCATTAAGTTACACCCGGCAGTCACGTTCTTGAAGCCCTCGGAATAAATGGCACGTGCC
>JBBPSD010000438.1:0-24953 GCA_038093415.1 Xerocomellus chrysenteron | reverse complement strand
GATATCTTGAATGCTGTGAAACTCCTCGTTAGCTATGGCTGTGATCCCCTCGAAGCCAATTCTCGTGGAAATACTCCTCTTCACATCGCTATCGAACAAGGCCACGTCTCTGTTGCACAATACCTCGTTACCCTTGGTGCTTCTACCCCTCCTGATCTGCTTGTCACACTGAACCGCGACCGGTCGCGTTGGAGCACAGCACGCATGACCCGCTTCCTGATCAAGAACGGAGTCGATGTTCATGCACACACTAGTGACGACTCTATGCTTCACATCGCGTTGCGGTGCTTCAATACTGACAAAGATGTTTTGGATACTGTGAAACTCCTGGTTGGTTATGGTTGTGATCCCCTCGAAGCCAACTCTCGCGGAGAAACCCCTCTTCACATTGCTGCTTCAAGAAGCTACATCCTCGTTGCCCGATATCTTATTACACAAGGAGCGAGTGTCTTGACGAAGGCATCAAATGGAGACACCGTGTTACATTTTGCAACTGGCAGTATCTATCATGATCCTTATAAAGTACTGCCAGTGGACGAGGATGGCCGCGCTCTTGAAGCTGTTAAATTTCTCGTCAGATACGGTTGCGAGCCCGCGGCACCCAACGATAACGGGGAAACACCGCTCCACATCGCTGTAGGTCGAGGGCGTATCAAGACCATCAAGTATCTCCTCTCTCTGAACATCCCACTTCCCTCCGACATTCTATTCACCGCGATACAGAGTGACAATTACTCTGACTGTTGGCGTTATATCATCGAGACCCTCGTTACCTCTGGTTGCGACACTCGGACACCCAATTCAGACGGGGACACGCCGCTGCGAGTAGCAATCATGAAGGGCAAAGTGGATGTGGTGGAATACCTTCTTTCCGTGGTGTCAGAGTATAACCCCCCACTCGAGGATCTTCTCTCAGCGACAGCGCTGGCACCGCCATCTGTCCAAAGCGAGATGAGACGTATGCTATCAGATCGTCGCATTAGGTCGGAGAGCCCTGAATTGCTCCCTGCGAAGCGGGCCAGGTTTTCGTGAGTCATGACGTCCCTAGGTGAGAGCGCTTTTACATTATTTTCCGTTCCTTGGACTGACTCGAGGCAGTATGGGACGTAGACAGTCGTCCCGCGACCCCGAGGTCGCTTCTCCCTTCCAAGCGTGTTAGGCTGTCGTAAATATTCGATTCATGATTTTCGCACTGTTGTACTTGGTTGGATCCAGACTGGCTTTCGAGTGGAAATTTTGTAATGGTTGTTTCTTTGTATACATACAAGTCGTATATATTGCGATGTAAATGACCCGACACTCAGACCCCCCATTTGATCGGGGGGAAGCATCATCCGGAGGTCATATCGTCCTATGATATGCAGTCAGGCACACAAACCGAGGTTCTTGAGCTTCATGCTCCTTGCCTGCTCCATGCATTTGATGGCGAAAGATCCGGTGCAGAGAGCGAACGCAGAGAGATCCCGATTAGTGCCCACGGAATAAACTCAGCCGATACTACAGGTATCCTGGCTCCACGCGGGTATATGTGGCACGAGATGTTCAAGGTACATACCATAGTCAGATGAGTGTCAGGGTTAATCCATAAAATAAGGTGTGGAAGTACGCAAGATTCTGCTCAAAGCCCCGCCAGCGGTCGCGATTGACGAGGGTGCATCATGTGACGGAATTGGACGATGAGCAAAACCAAAGTTCCTGCAAATCACGGCAAGGCCTCTCGCACAGCGGCTGTGTGGTCACCACGGACAGTGTGAGTGCGGTGATAGTTCGGACATTGTTCGACGACGAGCAACTTGGTCACAGTAGTACTTAACAGGCGAGTGCCCGGGCTGTGCTATCACATGCATTGTCCTCTCCAGCTTTGACTGACTGATACCACTGGCATGCTCAGGCATCTTTTTTCTCGGTCGTCGCGTACCCCAGTATGATTCAATTACGCTCACAGAGTCGGCCTTGCTGACGTACGGGCACTCTAGTTTGTATACCAGATGGCCAAGAACTGCCCCATCCAGTCCTCTGCCCCGCGCAGGTCTCACCCACACCCGCTCCCAGACGGCTACGTCGAAGACCTCTCTGCTGGACCCATGCTCCGCTTCCAGGCCTCCCTACCCCACCTCCCCGTTCCCCCGTTCGCGTCGACCGTCTCCAAATACCTCGAGTCCGCCAAACCCCACCTGTCCGACGCCGAGTACGCCACCACCCAAGCCAGCGCACAGGCCTTCCTCGCCTCCCCACTCGCAGCGGAACTCCAGCGCCGCCTCGAAGCCCGCGCCGCCGACCCCGCGCTCAAGAACTGGCTCGCGGACTGGTGGAACGAGGTCGCGTACATGGGCTACCGCGACCCGGTCGTCGTCTTCGTGAGCTACTTTTACGTCCATCTGGACGATCCGCGCACCCGAGACCCTGCGCAGCGCGCGGCGCGTCTCCTCAAGGCGATGCTCCCGTTTAGAGCGTTGACAGAGTCGTACGTGTGTCATCGAGCTCCGTTTAAGCGCCCGTGATCTGATCGGATCGATGGGGTCAGGAAGCAGCTCGAGCCTGAAAAGGTCCGTGGGATGCCGTTGTGCATGGATTCGTACAAGTGGCTGTGGGTGCGGTCGGGCGTGTCTCTGCGGGATCGCTGACGGTGTGTTGGTGCTAGGTTCCACGCGTGTCGGTACCCCGTCATGCCGGTCGACACGGCGGCCAAGTTTGATCCGCAGACGCACGATCACGTCGTGTTTGTGCGCAAGAACAGGTTCTTTGAGGTGCCGCTCGCGTCCCCGGAAGGCAAGGAGTTGAGCGCTGCTGAACTCCAAGTGTGCGTGGGTGCTTTTTCGTCGGGCGTGTTATAGGTTGACGTGGAGATAGTCAGATCGAGCGCGTAATGGCGCTGGCCGGAAATGACAAGGGGGACCCTGTTGGCGCATTGACAGGGGAAAATCGTGACGTTTGGACTGACGTGGGTGGCCGCAGCCATTTAATTGACGTCAGACTCAATGTCTTTCTTAATTCAGGCACGTGCGGCGCTATTAGCAGCCTCGCCGGTGAACGGCGAGTCGTTGGAGCGGATCGAGTCAGCTGCGATCATTGTTTGTCTGGACGATACCAAGCCCGTCACGCGCGAGGACATCTCGTGGGCGTGTTGGGTCGGAGATGGACGAAATCGGTTTTACGACAAGCATCAACGTATGATTTCACGACGGCGTACATGGTGTCTAGCTAATCATGGGCTGCAGTGCTCGTGTTCGACAATGGACGGTCCGGGTTCCTCGGGGAACACTCGTGTATGGACGGGACGCCGACGCTGCGAATGAACGAGTTTATGCTGGCGTCGCTTGCTGCGAACAAGATCGATCTTGGACCGGCGCGGACGGAATCGACTGGGTCGAACCTTGCGGCACCGACGGAGCTCAAGTTCGAGCTGGACGCGCGATGCCGGGAGTATATCAATGCGGCGTGCGAGCACTTTGATGCACTGGTGGGACAGCACGAGATGCAAGTGGGTTATGAGATCGGACTCGTGTGTGCAAGGCTGACGTGTGGCAGGTTCTGCACTATGAAGGGTATGGCAAGGAGCTGATGAAGCGGTTCAAGGTGTCGCCTGACGCGTGGGTGCAGCTTGTGAAGCAGCTCGCGTTTCACAAGATGTTTGGCCGGCCTGGTGTGACGTACGAGAGCTGCCAGACGCGGAAGTACCAGCGGGGTCGGACCGAGGTGATCCGGAGTGCGAGCAACGAGAGCAAGGCGTGGGCGGAGGCAATGTTGGACCCGGACGCGACGGTGAGTGTGGAGGCGAGTGGGTGCGATGATGCTAAACGGAGGGGCAGGATGTGGAGCGCGAGAAGTTGTTCCGACGCGCGGTTGCTCGACACCTGCAGTATGCGGCATGGGCGAGCGAGGGACAGGGCGTTGATCGGCACCTGTATGGGCTAAAGCGGATGTTGCGGGACGGGGAAGCGGCGCCGGGAATATACACGGATGCGGCGTTTTCGAGGAGCAACCACTGGGAGCTATCGACGTCGCAGCTGTCGTCCAAGTTCCTCGACGGATGGGGATACGGAGAAGGTAAGCGTGAGTAGAGTGTGTCCGAATTTGGGCTAACGGGCAGACAGTTGTTCCGGACGGGTATGGGCTGTCGTACTCGATCGGGGAGCACTATGTGCGGTGGACGATCACATCTGTGAGGGGGGACGGTGCGGCCATGAGGCACTATCTGGCGGAGGCTGCGACGGAGACGCGGTTCATGTTGGAGCGGAGCAGCTAGCCGATATGTTCGGATATGAGTTTGCTTACATAAACAATGATAGAGGTGGAGGATATGTCCGATTTCGTCGGAGTTGGTTCTATGATGCACGCCAACAAACGACCGCGACAAGACGACAGAAAGACAAAGAAACAGCCGCTCTCGTGTGCAGAGTGTCGCAGGCGAGTGCCCCGCTCTCCCCCGAGTCCCCGCTCACCCCCCACAGGCTCAAGCTCAAGGTCTCTCCCCGCCCCGTCCCTGTGCCCGTGCTCACCCTTTCTAGTGCGATCGCGTATTCCCCTGCCAGTCCTGCTCGAAGCGCGGGTGTGCAGAAATATGTCCAGACGGTCCGTGCACGCCCCCCCGCACCAGCGCATGCTCACACCCCCACAGGCGCGCTCACATCGGGAAAGGGCAGCAGGTCAGTTCGCCCCCGCCTCGCCGCCACCCGCTCATCCCCCGCCAGGTTCATCCTCGCAAACACCGAGCAGCTCCATGGGAAAATAATCCAGATGAGCGATCGCATACGCCAGCTCGAGGACGCCCTCGGCTCCCTCCAGGCAAAGTGCGCCACTGATCCGCACCCCCTCCTCAACCAGGATCTCCTCCGCATCAAAAACTCGCTCGAACTGTATAGCCCCCAGCCAGGGCCGTCTCGACCGCACCTCCCCGAAGATCCCTCCCCCTCCTCCTCACGCCTCCCGCCCACGTCCCGTCCCTCAGAGGTATCTCTCCGCCTTGTGTCCCGTGCCCCCTCCTCACGTGCCCCCCCTCAGGACAGCAGCCCATCCGTCGAGATCGCTCCGATGGACATCCCGAGACTCTCCCCAGAGATCGAAAAACTGAGCCAGACCTTCCCCTACCCCTGGCTCCCCAATAACCCCATGCGCGAGCGCATCTACAGCATGCTCCCCTCTCGCCAAGAGGCCGAATACCTCTGCACACAAGCCCGTCTCAACGCCCTCTGGCAGTAAGCTTTTCTTTCTCGTCCTCTTCCCCTTTTCACCGCTCCCACCAGGTACAACCTCGACCCAAGCGAGACCTGGCTCCCAAACCTGGTCCACCACGCTTACACAACTCCCGTACAAGACCTCTGCTTCAGACGATTGTCCCTCCTTTTCATCATGATGTCCATAGGTCTCCTCGTCGATCTAAACCAGAAGAACGAATCCCCCCGCGCAGACTTATACCACCGTCTCGCCAGAGCCTCACTGTGCGAGATGAACCTCATGGACGAGCCAAACCTCGACCTCATACAGACCCTCGTATGTCATTCCTTGTCCAATTCATACCATCTTCACAGGCTTTCAGTTCTACATGATTTGGTATCTCCTGATTTTCTCAGACAAGAGCCAGGCCGTGGCTTATGCCTGGAGCATCATGGGACTCGCCGTGAAATTGGCCCAAAGCGTGAGCTCGCTCGCCAAATCTGTTCTTGGCCTCGCTGATCCTTTCTCCCCAGTTGGGTCTGCGTGCGTGGTCCTATCATCGCGCATCGCAGTCCGCTCACCGCCGTCTTCTCTAGATCGTGATGGAAACCGATGGAAGGTTATTCCCGAGGAATCGCAACGCCGCAGAATGCTCTTTTGGGAGCTCCTCAATTTGGACGCTCGTCTAGTATGTTCCACATCCTTTTTTGCTCCTCTGCTTGACATTGTCCAAGGCACTTTCCCTCGGACGTCCCCCCTCGTTATGTCTCGATCACGTCGATTGTCGCCGTCCATCGTACGCAGCCCCTGAGATGTACATCGTCCCAGGTGCCCAATCATGTGAGCATAGCCTCATTGGGCTATGCAGCCTATTCACGCAATCGACAGACCATGAATGGAAACATGGATTTTTCCTGAACTGTCTCACCCCAGTACTGACCACAGCGATATCGGCCCAACCACACCCATACCAGAAGATTTTGGACGTCGACAAAATCATCCGCGACTTCAGTATCCCGCCTACGCTCGACATCTTCAACCTCGATGGCATCCACGACAAACGACAGCTCACCATGCAGCAAGTATTGGTCTCCAGCGGTCGCGAAATAGGTGTGTTTGCATCGTCGCATGTTGCGCGTAGGGGCTGCACACCCGACGTCCGCCAGTTCTTCTCCAGTTGCACCGGAATTTTTTTACCGCGGCCGTGAGCGACTACTGCGATGCATTCTCCTATCAACACAAGTTCGCACCGTCTGCCGTAGCGACGTATCTTAGCGCAACCCGCCTTATCGCCACCATGAAAGCGCTAGAAGAACGGGAACCACAATTAAGCAAGCGATTCATGTGCTTCTGGTTCAATGCATTTTCAGGCGCAGTACGTATGTATTACGCTTGGCGGCCATGTTTAATCCCCGGTGTTAGGTTGCCATGTCCCTCATTGTGTCCAGGACCCCATTTCTCAGCCTAGCGCCATTTGCTCTGCAGGAGCTTGACACTGTACACCGGCTGTTTGCCAAGGTTGCCGAGGAATGCCCCAAAGTGGCTCAGGCACTGGTAAGTTTTTTTTTCCTTGATCGTTCGCCTCTTTCTCATCGACTTGCCAGCCCCTGCTGACAAAGATTGCGGAAAGATCCCGCAAATCGTACACGCAGTGGAGAACCTCCGCCGACGATGCTGCCGCGATGGACATTGATCAAGGGGCCAGGTCGCTTGGAGCGAATAACGGAAGCAGTCCGTTTGCTACCGCGCATCCTGACCTCACACGGTGTCTCCAAGACTTTGATACGCGAGCTCTCCCTCCCCTCCACGCCCTGTCGACATTCGTGCCGCCGAGCAGACCTGCACACTTTGAACCGGAAACCCGTCCCTCACCTGTCAGTTCCCACGATCTGTCGTCGGACATGTTGGCTCTGGCACTCGGACGGAATGGAGATTTAATCTCGGTGAGGCATCCTCTCTCGGACTCGACCACCGCAGGAGTTGGACCCCAGCGAGTGGGAAACCACACGTTCAATTTCGATTTTGGTGCACTGGCGTCGAACGTGGAGAACCACAGTAACACATACATGTCGTGGTTTTAGTCCGCTAGATCTTGGCCGTTTCTTCTTGATATCTTGAGATACCCGCGTCGTTATACGGAACTGTAACATATTGGAGGTGCTTACATAAGACAAGCATTGTTGACGCGGCTCGGTGGGTTGGGTGGCGGGTCCAGTACAGCTTGAACGGTGACCACGACGGCCAGCACGAGTATCACGGCCCAACGTCTGCCGAGATCCTACCATGTCTCGCATACGGGAAGTATGGGGTCCGAACCTCGACGCAGAGATGCGGAACATGCGCGAAATCATCGACCAATATCCATTTGTCGCAATGGTATGTGTCATATCCCTACCCCACATCATATACAGGGACACGTGCGACAGGATACCGAGTTCCCTGGCGTCGTCGCAAGACCTATTGGTACCTTCAAAACGTCGTCAGACTATCACTACCAAACTATGCGGTGCAACGTCGATCTCCTGAAGCTCATCCAAATTGGCATCACCCTCGCAGACGAAGAAGGTAATTTCCCGCAAGACGTCACGACGTGGCAGTTCAACTTCAAGTTTAGCATCGGGTGCGTACGTTGTTGGTCGTGCGCATTCAGGTTACGAGATGGGCTCGCATTTTTCCTCTAGCGAGGACATGTACGCGCCAGAGTCGATCGAGCTCTTGCAAAAATCGGGCATCGATTTTCAGAGACACGAGGAGATGGGTATCTCGCCCAACGATTTCGCAGAGCTGTTTATCACCTCTGGCCTTGTCCTCGTTCCAGAAGCCAGGTGGATATCATTTCACAGGTGGGGGCTACCGTCATTGGCACGATCGTTATCGCTCGAGCGAGTTGCTCATCGTCTTTTCGTCTGACAGTGGCTATGATTTCGGCTACCTGGTCAAGCTACTGACCGCCGTGTCCTTGCCGACGTCGGAAGACGTCTTTTTCGAGAGTCTTCGGACGTGGTTTCCTCACTGCTACGACATCAAGTTCATGATGCGCGCCTGCAAGTCGCTCAAAGGAGGATTGCAAGACGTCGCAGATGACCTTGGTGTACGTCCTATTTCCCCTCCCCGCTCCCAAAAACTGATCGTCGACCGTCTCGAACAAAAGGTGATGCGCATAGGCACGTCCCATCAAGCGGGCTCGGACTCGCTCCTGACCGCCTCTACCTTTTTCAAAATGCGCGAGCTGTACTTTGGCGACCAAGTGGACGACGGCGAGTACAACGGGAAGCTGTATGGCCTCGGGCAGACGTTTTCGGTCCCGAACGGGTTCACGGACAACGTGCGCGGAGGGGCGACGATCGCAGAGCGCGACGACCGGAGTGTCGCACGGGACGCGCAGAACGCGACGCCGGCGAGCAATGGGCAGCAGCAGACGCAGAACAGTGTGATGGGGATCGGGGTGCCGATTCAGACGCCGTCATTGGGAGGTGCGTTGCCGCCGTCGGGGACGGCGTATGCGCCTATGGGGGGGAGCAACAATCCGTTCATGCGGCCAGCGATTGGCGTGGGTCGGTGAGGTTTATGTTGAGGGGGTATTTATCTCTTGGTCGTTGGTTTCGATGGACTATGTGTGTTTTAAATTATTCGCCTTGTATTGGAGAAAAAACTTTCTTCTCGTGTTGTGTTGTTGGGGCACGTATGCGTCCAAAGAGCCAAACACCAGGGGACTCGGGACTCGGACTAGCGAATGACGCACGCATGATACGTACGACGTACGTCTTTGGACAAGTTCCAAGTTCTAACCTCGTTTTCTTTTCGATTGCTCCGAGTCTATTACAAGTCTATGGCCCTGGAACGCACCAAACGCAGTGCATCATCATGCATGCCACGCGTCATCGACCATTCTCCCCCCCTCTGTCCGAGTCTATCACATTTTCGAATACTCCTATGTGGTCTAGATGGTGGGCACGTTCGTCCTTGTCCAATGTCCTTGTCGTACCTCGCACTCTCCGAGTCTCGGCCGGCCGGCCGGTCCACTCGACCCTCGTCAGATCCCCACACGATGCTGTGATACCGAATTTTTTTGGGGACGACTCTCTGCCCGGAACCCGTGCATGTGCGGTGTGGTGAACGTTCTAGACTCTACCTCTCGATCGGCGGGCAGTGCAATGGCACATTAATGTGGGCGTCACGGCCCGCGGATCGCGGCAAGTTCACCGTTTCACACTTTCACAGAACAAACCGAATCGACTGGGTCCATTAACGACTGTCTGCATTCCGACTCTTGGGTCTGTCTAGGGGAGACTAACTTCGGATGGATTGGCAAACTAATACATTGTCTGTGTGATCGCACGGGTCACTACTAGTATGGATATGGCCACTGTCCGTTGGGTACTGGCAGGGCGTCGTGCAAACGGACCCGTCGTCGGCAGCCCCCTAGGCCTATAGTATACGGTACGTCAAAGATAGATCTCCCGTACGTGGTCTCGAGACCATGCGCCGTGATCGGCACACGCTCAGCCCGAAGGGGGGCCGACGAGTCGATGGCAAAAACGTCGCCAGCGGACGGTGAACCGCCGCGAGACAAGAAGGATGCCGCACGTCCATATCACCCCGCGGACGACGACCATTCGAACATGGTCACGGAAAACCGTCGCGGTGAAGAGAGAAAGCGGCCAACAAGTGGTCATCACCACGGTAAGGAAGAGTCCGTACTTTGCTCGCCGTGACACACGAGGTAAGCGTAACGCCCAAGCGTCCATTCCGAGGATCGATGTTGCAGTCATCCATCGCAAGAACACGGACGCGGGGCTCGCTCGAGTGAGCTGAACGACGCCGACTGTGTTCATTTACGTGGATACTGCGACGTCGATGCAGGGAACGAGCTCGGTGAAAAGCCCCTGCGAGCAGACACGAAAGCACGAGTGAGTAAAAGACGAGGTGGGTTGTTTGAACACATCGCTCACTGTTCCCTGGACGGTCTTTTATACTTGTGGGGAGACGAGGAAAGGGGTTCGTGCCCTCTTCTCATATCCGCGCGGTCCGCGTTTGGCTCTCTGGTTTGGATCGGACCCGTGAGGAGAGATCTGATAAAACATGATACAATATCCGCTCCATCTTGCCACTTCTGGCTGACCTACAGAATGCTGCAGATCAATGCTCCACGCTTGGTTTGTATGGCCCTCGGGTCCTTCTTCGAAGAACCGTCTGATCAATTAATAGGTTGATGCTTGCTCCGAATACACCGAACGGGGAATTCGAAAATATGTCGAACACGCACAAACGCGGCCGTGGACACACAGAACCTGGGGGGGGAACTCCGGCAGATCGGCACAAGACAGATCGATGGTGAAGCTGTCACTCGGGAAAGGCCATGACAGGTTCCCTGCTCCTGCAGCGTGGACAACCTTCTGGACAAGTTCGGACTGTGAAAACTTTTTGGGTGTGTGCCCCCTCTGTTGGGAAGAGAATTTGGAAAAATTTTGACGTTATTAACAGTGCGATCGTTCAAAGGGGTGGACGCGTTGGGGTGGAGCGAGGGTGTGGCAGCCGCGATTCACAGCTTGCAACCTTTGGGTACGTGGCACAGCGTGACGAGGTGACATCAACATATTTGCCCAGACGGGTTGGCCCACGGAGAGCGTTCAGGACCTGTAGTCCCACCTCTGGTCAAGGAAAATACGGGGGGGGCAAGGCGACAAAAATCCGCATCGAGAACGCCGTCTACCCTTGGGCATCTTGAGCCGAGGTAAGGTATTCCGTTGGGACTAGCCTATCGATCAATACATATTTATCACAGCCTGGTCAACAGCAGTCAACAGAAGGCCACATTTCACGGCGTTGGGGAACGGTGCGGTGCGCATGCCCGCTGATTTAACTATTGAGGGGTAAATTAATTCAATTGTCCGACACCGGCTAAGATGATGGGTAACCCCACCAAATGGTAACTGTAATATCTCGAGGGGATACATGCCTAGTTCGTAGCGAGTGGGTCGGCTGTGCAGACTAGCCTTGTTTGATTCGCACTGGCGTTGGCCTAGACCCTGATCTCTGTCGAACGTTACAAATCCATTTCTCGTCATGAGAGCGAAAGAAAGGCTTCTGCGTGAAAAAAACTCACCAAATCAGATACCTGTATCCTTTCTCGTTGTTAATTGTGATGGAGCTCTATATTTGTCTTGCTAGCTCTCATCGTTCCTTGATATTGTTCCTGGCGCTCTCGGTGATTCATTTACATACCGGCTCAGAGAGACTATAATGTGCTGAAAAGATCAGACTCAAAGATACTGTAGGTCAGTGACTATTGTGACTATTTGATCGACCCAGAATATGACCGTTGACGAACCCAAGAAAAGGTAAAGTAAATGTTCAACGCATATTCGTCTGGTACAATCGATACAACCGAGTGTTCGGCTAAGACATGCCTGTGATGCAATATATTCACCTGGAGTAAATTCTATACTCAACGGCTATAATATAATACCCTCTTCAGAAGTCTCGGGTTGAGCCAGCGAGTCGGCACCATCGTTCACTTCCGCGCCACTTACGAAAAGAAACATGCAGCATGCTTGGTTGGAATCATGGGTTCATGCTGCTTCACGGTGCGGAAGGGTCTTACATACGCAGCGAACGTTGACGCACAGACCACATCCAGGCCGACAGGAGATAGAAGGATTGAAAAATCAAGCTAATTCAACCTGCCGCACCTACACTCAATCGCCTTGTAACTTTTTTTACGAGGAAGGGACGTACATAATTGCTGGGGAACATTCCTTTCGTTCCGTCATTTGAATACCCTAAAATTATAATCGGACAATCATCATTTAAATGAAAGCCAAGCTTTCTCACCTTCCCACCAACCGTCGGCACGATTTTGACCGCCATATGGTCCAGAAGAAAGCTCAAGCATCTCCCCTTCTTTGATGCTAAGCTCGTCAGGGCCTTGGGCTTCATAATCATATATCACTCGCACTGGCAAGCAACCTCGCTCGTCATTCAGTCGGGCCGAGAGCGGAGATATGCCTACCGGATTGCCCAGAGGGCCGCGGTTCGCCCCCTGAGGGCTCGAGTGATTTTACGTCGGCGGTCTCAAGATAGGAAGCTGGAATGAGTCCTTTCCCACCATGATTGTCAATCACTTTGACCCAGCCGGAACCATCGTCTTCCTCTACCACATGAACGGTCGCTCCTTCTATGGAATGTATCAAGAACCGTACATTCGCATTCATAAGATGGTGCATGTTCATGAGAAGAATGCACTTACCGGAAACACTCAGTTCAAAGGGCGAGGATGCTGAGAAATCAAAGGCGACACGGGCTGACGGATAACCATGCGGTGCGTCGACCTGCACGAACGAGGAGGGCGTTGGGGTTTCTCCGACGTCATCAGCTGCGGAAGAGTGGGAACTGGGTCTTCCGAAAGAAGTTAGTCGAGGAGACTCATTGCTTCTTTCCTTCCGGGATATCATCGACGAGGTTCTAGACGGCGATTCCGTGGCCTTGTGATCGCCACGAACACCGGTACATTCCGCGGGTACCTGTCGAGTGTGTTCACACAGAGATGAATAATGAAGAACGATTTCCCCCACCTTCAGCTCGCACTTTGCGTGAACTGAAAATCCACAGGCCCTGCACGTTTTTCCGAGTTTGCTCAGTCCCCAGATAGAGGTCTGTACTTTCGTAAATATTCTGGATGCCACTGTCTACTAAATGTGTGCACACCTTGCAGTAACCACACGTAGTGGGAATGGAGAACGATGAGCTCTTGAAGTCGTGCGGGCTGGAACCCCCTTCGTCATCTGAGGATGCATCATCTCCGTCAGACCTGGACACCCAAACGTCGTCATTCCAACCTACCACCAAGTGCCACCGCAATGGTGTCGATTTCTATGCGGAGGACGAGTTCTGATGTCGCGAAGAACGCCCCTTGATGCTGGGTGTCCAGATAACCCTGCAGAAAATATGTTCGGTATGAATATGCACCACAAGCAGTAGAGATCAATACATTCACGGCATCGTCAATGCTCCCAAGCGTGTTGTCTGCGGAATATGAGGCAATCAAATTGGTATACTTTACTACATCATCGCCTGCCACAGTGTGAGTTAAGTCTCGTATCAACGAGATGTGGCCCCTCACGCTTCGCGCTGAGGACTGGTTCCAGTTCCTGTAGCTTTCCCCGCGAACGAGCGAGCTTGTTCTGGAGAAACACCTTCGGTGAAAATTCAACACAAATTTCACCCTGGGGAGAATGTTCGGTCGTCAATGCGGCCGACAGGATGCGATAGCCCACAGTATCATAGTGACTTGTGCAGGGCTCAAAGTTCCAGTCACTAGGTAAAGTAAATGGTCTAATGTTAAGATCAACAAAAAGATTCTGGTCCTTGTGAGGTTGGATTCCATCGAGTGCAGCTGTCACGGAAGCGAGGCGATCCTTCAGCACTTCTTGATGCAATAGCTGTATCGTTTGCGCTTGAAGCAGAATATTCGTGCAATTCTCCACAAGCCGGGTCTGCAGCTCCTCTGAAATCGTTGCCCCTAAGAGAGTTTCAAAGTCGAAAGGAAACGTCGCTCACGGAAACTCTGGATGGTAATTGATGGATTTACCAGTGCAAACTGAAAGTAAAATCACGCACATCCTCAAGATCAGGCAAATCTTCAGTATAAAATTTATCTTTGACTTTGTTCGCAACTGCGATGGAAACCAGGTATACGCTACAAGTGGTCAGTCCGTGATTTGGACATACGAATGAATAAGCTTACTTCTTGCTAGTAAGCATATCATTTCGCTGTTGTTCATACTGCCGCGCAGCACGGTCAGCGTGCCGATCTTGTTGAGCCTGCCCCTGATTGTAATTTTACCACAATCGTAGTTGACAACATTGCCGGACAAAATACCTGCTTCTGGCGGTATGCATCAACCTCGGCACAGTCGCCGTCGTACTGAGATGAAGTCAATACCGTTGAGGCTCCGCCAAGAAATGAACGAGTGGAGACATTCCTTTTGCTTATTCTACGCCAACAACAGCCTGAGATTAACTCATTCAGGGAAAAAACCTTTTGGAGAAAACACGAACTTTTAGCCGATCCTGATAAAAGCGTTCGCGTTCTGACAATAATTTTTGGTAAAATTGTGATTGCTGCAAGTCACGTGAGCTTGGTGGCATCCAGCAAGCTACAGCATGGGCGCAAACCTTCCTCTTCAGGTTTTCATTTCGGCGCTCTAAAGCCTTGAGGGGTTCTGTGACTTGCGCTGTGATCGCGTCAGCTAGTTGAACGTGGTCCTGGGCAACTTTTGACATGGATGTAATGATTTGAGCATAAGCGTTGACGAGTGTGCTAAATCAAAGCTAATCTCCGAGAAAACATCATGAGACATAAGAATATGGACCAACTTTTGCTGGATAGTGTTGTCAGAACAGGGTTTCGTGGGACTGTCTCCGGCAACAAGCGAGGCAGCAGCCTTGTTTTTCCTTTCCGTAGCTCTTTTCACCAGTAGCTGAAGCTTTGACGCGTACTCGCGTTCTATCGCCACTCGATCACGGTAAATGTCGTGAATCTGAACAAAGATACACTAAGTATCCACACCGATTTTCCACGAACGAACTACATACATCGATGATTAGTCCAAGATGGGCATCGAAAAGACCAGCGATACGATCCACTTGGTCCTGGCGAAGTGTTCAACTTCCGCGGCGCAACAGTCGATAAATGTGTTTACTGGGAGGTTTTGACCGTAGCTCTCGACTTGTTGCATTCCGAGTTACTTTGACAAATCGGTGTTTAGTATGTGAGTAAATTCTCAGTGAGCGTAGTTGCGACAAGTGCAGCCACAAGCTACAATCACTGGCGATGATGCTATCACGTGTGGGCAAACTGTGGTCCTGTGCTGCCCAAGTTAACTACTAGGCTACTAAATACACAACAATTTCGCCAATTCACACATCCTAGGTCTCGTACTATACCTACATCCGCGAGCTTGAACGAAGACATATAATGCGGTAGTTATTTTGATCGTGCAGTTGGCCTTTGTCATGCCGACTCTCAAGATCTCCCGCCAAGTGTACGCGGTATGTATATGATCACTGTTGACAGTGTTGATGTGTCACAAAACACAATCGCGCATCGTAGGTGCGGTCGCTGGCGATGCGGCGGGCCGTCGAGGACAGCGATCCTCTACCAGGGACCCGAAATATGATACCCGGATGGAGGTTGCTGTCAAGGACCTCACTGATGCGGACTTACAAGATCATCAAATCGGCTGCGAGGGTCCACAAGGTGAGCGAGTCGCCCAAGACGTTACACCACAGATTGCCCGCCAGACGCTCAGTGACTGTAAAAGGTATACACAAGACGCGCCATCATGCATCAAGCCCGCAAGTCAATAGATGCTCAAGAGAATGTCGTAAACGAACGCTCCCGGGAAAGAACTAGCATTGGAAATACCTCAAACAGTACGACAAAACCTTGGAAGCATCAAAGCTACGCCATCTTGACCTGAAACAGCTCAGAATTTCAATTGAACGAACGTCAATGGTACTTTCGACTTCGAGCGCAGATCGAGAGAGAACGCACTGCTGCTGTGGCCAGTCCGAGTTACCGGTTGAGCCATCAACGCTGGCGCTGGCGCAGTTTTCCGTCTCAACAAATGATGCATTTGTTCCAAATATGTCAAACCACTACACTTCGGATTTCCCCCCGTCATCGAGGGGACTCGGATGTATACGTTACACATTGCATATGTCCCGTGATGTACCATTTGTAGCTCGTACTATGTTACTACCCGATGCCGGAGTTTGAATTCAGCGCTGTGACGATCTGTGATGAGACAAGTTCGGAGTTGAAATCTGGGAAGTATGTCTCGTCACACAAGCACTCAGGCCCGTCGTCTTACTCCCGCTCAAGACATGATGCCGGAACACTGTTCCATTCACGAGCAATTTTTTCGTCGTTCGACGAGACCAAGGAGTCATTGACACAAATTAGAACAGTTTCAGTCAGAGAAGGTCGGGACGCGTATTCAAAGTCCACCTATACGTCTAAAAATTCCGGAATCTGGGCCGCTACAATGTTCTGAAATGGCCGTAATAGCACTCTCAAATTCGCGGGGACAATTGAGCGAGGAATTGAGTTTGATTACACCGTCATTGCACCGTCACGTCCGGAATCCGGGCGCTGCTTCAAGTGCGACTCTGCAGGATCTCACTCGCTGATCTCCGTACTGAGGTTTGAAGTACACATACGGACATTACTGTTCGCTGGTTCTCTAAACCAGCATCATGGTGAGTCAGTGATTGAAGTGCCACTAACGTGCCAGTGAATATCATCGTGAGTCCACACCAGTTACAATATGGGTGTCAAATGATTTCTATTTAAAGAGCACTCCCATGAGAAGGTGGTCAGCTCTAATGCTCGTAGCCGTGAAGCTCTGTCTGTTGAGAGAGACGTGAGGCGGTGATCAAAGGTGATTACACGAATTGCTTCGAACTTCCTTCGAAGTCCAGCCGTGGGTGATTCAGATGTTAATGTAAAGCTACACTCCCGCGTCGAACATCGCGACGGAGGCGATGAAGTAAACCAAGAAGAAAACTTTAATTACTGCGGGGACTTACGTTCTTTGCCTCGCAACAAGTGAAAATGCGTTCACGGCGCGGAGTGAAGGAGGCTGTAAAGGCGGCAACGAAAGACATGTTCGCCGCTCAATCCCCAAGTCCGCAGTTCTCGGCCGGAATCCAAAGGCCGACAGCAGCAGCCCTGCATGGTGGTCAGGCGAGTATACTTGATGGAAAAAAAGCGTTTTGCTGTGTTGCGACATTCGAAAGTCGGACTCCAGGCGTGTTCGCCAGAGGTAGGGCTTCACAGTGGGACCGTACGAGTACCCCATGCGAATTTCCCGGGCTGTTATAATAGATAGTTACTAGCACTGCTGACAATGCTGTGAGCACTATGTTACCGTATGAGTCTGGGCTGTGCTGGCACGTGAACTTGGTGGGGAAAGCATGTGGCTGTCAGGCAATCACGGCCGAGAGTCATGACAGGACTATCTGTTAGTTTGATCCGCTTGCGATCTGACCCACATGAGGCCGGCCCCCGACATGACGAAAAATCAGCTTGTCATCGGTACGCAGAATTTCGAGGTGGTGACCAGGGGGTAAAAACGGCAATCAATTGGCACGATGCGGGCTTGAGCTTGCGCGAGTACAGCGGCGATGTTCTAATCGGCAGGCTACAGGCACGGTGGGAGATGAGTCCATTGACATGTATCTGAGCCTTCCGACCAGGTCTGTGGAAAGAGCAGGCAAGGCTCTTACTGTTTTGCGCGGCGGTCGTCCTCTTCTCACGAGTAGGCGGGTCGCCGGCTGTCAGGTTCGTTCGCAACCGTGTTCCGCGCGAATTCCTCATGTACGCCCCCACTAAGTGGCTCTACGACGTCCTGGTGATTCCGCCATCGTGAGATTTCCGTTCTACCTTCCCTCCCCGGAATCAGTAATCTCCCGAATTCAAGTGGAAACCTGAAATCCGAGGTCACTTCTCGGCTGAGACACCGAAGGCAATCGACCCTCTCTTTTCCCGCTTGGTATGTGGGTACGTATGATCCCCTTCCGGGTCGATCTCCCGTTTCAGCACCGCAATGCGTTATCCTGCCATGGGTGAGGTAAAGCTGGCCTCTGGGTATAAAGGCTGAAAACGATGCATGGAGGATTGAGCCTGTCAGCCTCCCACCCGACTTCCAACGCCCACATTGATCTCAGTCCCTTGCTCTCTCTCCCCACAATGCACCAATTTTCCGTCATCTTCACCGTGTTGAGCATCTTCCTTCTCTCGGGACTGGCAGCACCATTGCCGTTGGTTCAGTCACTCGACAAACGGAATTCTGGGGAAGTACGTCGACCTCCTGACCTCCCTCTGTGTCCCGATACTGACCACTGGCGACTCAGGGGACATGGTTCTACGACGGCTTGGGTGCATGTGGTGAATATAACAGCAATACCGATCCCATTGTCGCCCTTTCAGCCCAAATATATGGCTCGGGAGGTTATTGTGGCCTAGTAAGTGTCCTTTCACGTTTGATATTAGCCTCTCATGTCGTCCTTCAGTGGGTCAGCATCACAAACACGGCGAACGGGTGGTCAGCATATGGCTTGGTCCGTGACGAATGCCAGAGCTGTGGCGCAGGTGATCTAGGTATACCTATGCTCTAATTTTTTCCCGTTTCAGTTTCTGATTAACGTTCAAGATATGTCCGAAGGTCTGTTCGAACAACTTGGCAGTCTGGACACCGGTGTGCTGCCCATCGACTGGTCTTTCATGCCTGCGGGATGGTCTCCCTCTTGAGTGCATCATTTCCCATGCATTGCTCGTCCCCTTCGAAATCCTGCGGGTCTCATGAATGATGAATAGACGATTTGTGAAGCACGTCGTCAGATGTGTTTGCAGATCAGAGCGTTTTGGTGATGTAATGTTCAGGCTATATTTGTTGTGCTTTTTCAAAGGGATAGGCTCAGGCAAGCCTCGCTGTAGCTCTTATGCGAATAACGATTACCTAGAAGGAGATAGATTTATGTCATGTATCTTAGACGTCTTCCTTACGACCACAATTTGTGAACTGCTTTCTCTTCCTAATACAAGTCAGATTTGATTGTGTCGGCGATATCGGTATTTTATTGTAATCGCTTGTTCGGATACCACGGGCATTGGATCATTGATGGAACTATGTAACCTGAACTTGATTTCCATCGCGACACATTGTCGTAGTATCCCTTTAAGTTTATAGGTATTTAGGGTCCAGGCATCCAACGAATTCGGTATTTCTGCTCGTCCCAAAAAGGTGCGTCACACGATCATCATCAAACTTAGCGGGATATACTGTCGACAAGTCCGCTACTCTACGTCTCTTCAAGATCTCGCAGCAATCCGAGCGATTGGTGTACCCCAGTGGACTGAGAGACAGCAAGCATCCGTTCCCGAACCGGATCACGCTTGAATCCCTCCATCATGCAGCTTCTAGCCCTGAAAAACGCGACACAGGTCATGCACATACCACAAATGGAATACCATTCGGGGCAATCGCTGATAATTAAAAGAACAGCGCTTATATTCGGGCGAGATGAACGTTCCCCATATCCTGTCCGCTGGATACGGTTAGCTCCGAGATGGCCAGTGTGGAAACGGGGTTGGAAGCAATGGTTCGCTGATCAAATACGGAATAGGCCGACGGTGATCACAGTGATTATCTAGCCACGACAACGTCGAGGGACGTAATACACACGAGTTGCACAAACGATCATGGCATCACCGCTTCGTGGTGCCTCGCACCATCCTCCTGCCCCGCTCTACCTTCCGCGCTCGAGGACACTCTCGTCATTCGTATAGTAAATAAGGGGTGCGCCGCTATCGGATCATGGTGTGCATCTTTTATGGACATCAAGAATAACCTCGGTCTCTGTGGTACCACATAGGAAATTTTTTATATCTACTTTTTACGACCAACGTGTTCATTTGCGCAGGTAGGTCTGGAATTTCTGTCTTCGAGTACGGTCTAGGCTCGTCGTCTGCTCCCCGCGGCTCTGGTGGCTTTGGGTGTGATGATTATGCAACAGTAGAGAGATGAACGCAAACGGCGGTATAGGAGGGAACCCCATTTCGGATCCATTATCTCCTCTTCTCTGGTTTGTATTTTTGCTTTCTTAAAGAGATCAGGGGACTGACCATAGCTCTGCAAGTTAGTGTACTTTCCCGGTACATTTGGCTAACATCCTTCCCGCCACCGTGAACTCGATTGCACCAAGTCGTGTTAATGCGCAATGCTGATCAAAGCAGCGAGATACACTTGAAACCTTTTTAGCCTCGAAGCTCCAGTATGGCGTGCTGTGCACTCCATCTAGGAATCAGCAGCGCGTAACCATCCGTCGCACCTGATCCGAGGGCTTCGTGGCCCGATTTCTCGGGTGACATTGACGAAGCATCAAAGTTCCCTTGCAGGCTCTGAGTTCGGTCATTTGCAAGGCTCGGTTGCATCTCCCTGGACCTTGCACTGTCCGATATACATGGACAAGGCGCGTTTGTCTTCCTCCTCTGTGAAGTCTGCCCAGATGGGTGACTACTTACTGCAATGGCACGCTCATTACCGATCAACTCCCGGTGCAGAATGAAACCTGCCTCTTCCTGAAGGCGCAGCTCGAAGTGTTGTTATCGAAAGTGCGTCTCATCCGAAGCAAGAACTGCGACATTAGTCGAGTCTATGGGGAGCAGCACCAGCTCGGGCTCCTTCGGGGATGCCCATGTTATCAACGCTTCTATAATGGTCTCTGGTGAACTCCAATTCATTGAGCACCAAACTCCCGCGATTTGCCAAGCGAGTACCGCCGCTCCAAGCTCGTAAGCTATGTCTCTAGAGCATCGATAACGTCAAGTTCCACCCTCTCTGGATGATCCACTGTTCTTCAAGTGATACTCGCAAGAGTCTTTGCAAACGCACGAACATCAAATCTGAGGTATTGTTACAATCAAAATGCAGGGTCATGTACAAGTGAGTATCCCGTAGCGGTAGCAAAACGCAATGCAGTTAGTCCTGGTCGCGAATGAATCCACCAACGTCGTAAATGTCGTACAATCAATGGGAATGGAGCCAACAGATCATGCACAGGAAAAAAGTCGAACGAAGATTAGTGTGCTTGGCGATCCATAGTTCCAAAAGTCAAGATCAAAGCTCACTCATGAAAAGGCGAAGAAAACGACAACCAACGCAACGCCCAAAGATGTCCTGGAACTTGGAACATGTTTCTGCCATGCAGCACTTGACTGCGTTGACGACGGGGTAGACGAGGCCGTCACAACGACTACGGTGGAAGTTGTTGGGGACGTAGCAGTTGGCGACACGGCAGTGGTTGGGGACCCGGTTAAGAGTGGCGTGGAAGAGCCCCCAGAGTTGCCAGGAGGATTTGGATTTGCTGGAGGCGAGGTCGAAGGTGTTGGTGCGACAGGGGAGGTCGAACCTGGGGAACCGGTCGGGACAGGGGGTGTCGATGAAGATGGGCCGTTAATAATCGTGAATTCGGGACTTGCGTTCCCAGAATCGCCGAACACTGTAATGAGCGTTGAGCATGGCACAGTATGCAGCAGCGTGGCAGCCACTTACAGACAACGATATAGTCTGACCCGGTGGGGACATCAGGTACCGTGATCTGGGCTTGTCCGACGGAATAGTTAAGGTTGGTGGCAAGTGGGGTATCTTGATAGATTGTTAGCGTATGCCAGTGGTAGCTGAGGTGTCCCAATACATGCAATGCAGCCGGAGCAACGTGCACGTACGAGGATGGACCCCCACAGCCACTTCGAGTAGGGCGCTTACCTAGCATTAGGTTCTCGCTGTTGTTATACCAATAGCCAAGAACCAACATCCCAACCGGGTTGGTTTGATTCACCGGCAAGCCGGTGGTACTCCTACAGAGAATAAGTGCACATTCTCTTGCGAAACTGAAAGAAAGCGAAACAGCCTACCAGGTCACCGTTTGCGTCTGTCCAACATACCAGACGGTAGTAGCTGTTGGACTGGTGATAGGTGGGGACACGACATCCCTCGACACCAGGGGCAAGGTCAAAACAGAAGAAAGTAAAGACGTTAAGAGCAGGAAGTATCGAATGAACATGATGATCTCCCTCAACTATTTGGTGGTGTCCCAGAGAAAGAGGAAACCCTTCGAGCAAGCGAAGAGCTTCACCGGAGCAAGAAGCGGTCTGACCCGTGACTGTTATATTGGCGAAGCCGTGTGAATGTACGGCTGTATCAGGCAAACGTGCCTTGATAACTCCCCAGTCAAACCTGATGTAAATGTTCATATCTGGGATCCTCGGCGTACCAGCCAGTTCCGAATGTCAGCTGTGACAAATTGGCGCCTGTCTTGCAGCCATTCATAGTTGTCCCGTGCTTCGCTACCACACTGTCAGTGGCTGCATACGTCAATCACCGGGGTTTCCATCAAGAAGCCCTGCAAAAATAGTCTGGAATCCGGATGATCGTCGTCTCTCTTGTCCAAGCTAGGTTGAGCGCTAGCCATGTTCGTCAAAAACCAAACGCTGTTTGCAGGTACGGTGGTGCTACAGCGGCACCGAGGCCTGCCGTACTCCTTGGACTTTTAACTCTCGCAGAATTAGTTCGTCTCGTCTCCTCAACCGTGCACTCTTCCGTGGGTATCGAAGCCCATCTTGATCACTGATAACGGAAATGACTAGCCGCATGGTATGTTTCAGCTCCAGCCATCCTCCCTAATCTCCACCCTCGCGTGAGTTGAACAGGGTTAGAGTCTTTTACATTGACTTCTCTTTTCAAGGTGAAGGTATCTGCATCTGCCGAGCGGCAGAGATGTCGCCAGCTTGGCGGTAACGGAGTGCTGTGGGGCCACTTGATAAATATGTCAAACGGTCAACACATTTCAACGCAGTTGCACATGCGCATGCAATTGCTTCAACTTCACATTGTCTTCTCAGTCGTATGAGGGATTTGAGTGGTATTCTCACCTAGTTTTCTTCGCATTCATTCATATTAAATGTTATATACCTTGCCTTGCGTTAGAAGCAAGGTACCAGCGCTTATCGCCACAATATCCAACTTGCGTTGCTTCTGGCAACCACGCGGCAGCCTGACGGGGGCCGGTCTTCAATTCTTTGTAATGGCCTCAGTAGTGCTGTGTAAGGCGAGAAACTGAGGTGATGAACGCGTTGACCCATCCTTTGAACTGAGGGAGACAGAATTCGTACAATTATCTCGAGGCCCTTATCTCGGTTAGAAACTCATGCCGGGGTTTACAATCCTGCATGAGGTACTATCACGTCGTCCCTGAAATTTGAAACATGAAGGTCATGTATTAATCAATTCAAACGGGAACTTCCCTTATCCTATAACTTCAAGTTGTACCTCGGTCGCGCATATTGCCTGCCACAGCTACTCTCCGCACCGATCGATACGGCACTCAACTTCTCATCCACTGGCACTACTAGTATTACCTTGCATACTTTCCATTCCATCAAGAACGGTCCAGCTTGATGCCTTTCGCTTAGCTACCTCCCTTCCACCAAACACCGTGGTCCGGTTAAAGCTTGAACTCAAGACTGCCACCCTCTTGCCTCGTGTATCAAGACGAAATCCGCAAGTCTTCTGATGAATGGTACGAGACTGTCGATAGCATTCCCATCAAGGCGACCAGCACACTCCATGATACCAATAACCTCCTTCGAAGTAATGGACACCGTGCGCTCGACTCGTTTTGCCCCTTAGTCCAGCCTAAACAGGAACCCAAGCGTTTAACTACATACTAACCACTGGCAAAAGCGCCCTCCATCCCGGTTCCCACCTGGAATAGCCCCACTTCCAGACAAGTCAACGTCAGTGGATCGAGGTATCCTTGAGGCGTGAATGTGTTCTCCACATTATTCACGCTCAGTGCGAGTAATCTCTAGATCCTCGCACATCAAGGGTCCGTTTTGCAAGCGGGACGCTTCGGATCCCATTTGGATTGGGTCGACTCCGTCATATAAATGTCGCTTTTGCGACAATTCCCAGGGGGAGCTCATCCAATTCAGTGCGTAGTCTCGACCATTCCTCCGCTGTGAACATCCCACGTCTCATAGCGTGGCCGATGGTTACAACGCCGATTCCCAGTGCTTGTTTTCGTCCACCCTACTTCATTCGTCTGAAGAAGCGTTTCCCACACCATCGGCTCTGCATTGACGTCAAGGTTGCAATCGATGTGTAAATCGGGGTGGAAATTACAGCCTGAGCTAGGTTGAGGATGTGTGCAATGTTCTTGTGTGCATGCTCGATGGCTCGACCTATGGTGCCGAGCCGACAACAGATATCCCATCGCAGATTGGAGTAGTTTGAAATTAACCCCTGCTGTCACCACTGTAGCTGATGGATACATCGCTTCCTGGGCAAAGGCTTCAAGGATTCAGGGTGTTAGACTTTCGGCAGGGTGTGGTCACAGTACCATTACCCACCAACAATCTGAATGTCGCACACACCTTTCTACTTGGGCTTGATTTCAGTCCGGTGTCTAGACATAGCATCCCAGCGGTTGTATCGGTTTCGCGTATGCTCGCATCTCTGTTATACCAGCTTCCGTGCTCTGACGCACGAATCGTGTAGCACGAGCGTGGAGATCCTCCAAACGGTCTGGAAATCTGGCCTTCGCCTTGTTGGTCACCTGTAAAACCTCGGGAAGGGAGGTTACGGAGGCGGGTGAGCATTAGACTACCAATATGGAATGTGGCCACGTTCACCTTGTGAGGACCAGATCGCATTGTTCCATAATGAAGCACTTGTCTGGTAGGTGAATATACATGACGCAAGCTACGGAGGACTTGAATAGATGCAGTGTTCATTATGGCGGTAGAGGGGCCCCGCCGTTGCCTTGAATTATAGAAAGACGGAGACGTCCCAAAGCTGTTCCGCCAGATGCACATCTTCGTGCGCCAAGTTGAGTTGCAATGTTATGAGTGTTTGCTCCTCGTCCATGGCGTAGCGTCAGAAGTCTCACGTCGAACGCGGACGAACCGGCATGGAATGGCAAAAATCAATCAAGGAGCGCACTTGGTTGTTCAACGCTAGCAGTAAATTGATACTAGTGATGAGGTTAACAGCAAAGGTTAGTTACTAAGACATTTACATTTTCGGTCCGTCACCAGGAAGAGGTGAGAGATGCTAAATATCAGTGAACAAAAGGTGTGAACAATCGTCCATTAGCAATTGCAAGGGTAATCTTGAATTCTCGGTTCGACTCAGAGGTCGGTGATTATATAGAACTAGGTTACAGGAGGG
>JBBPSD010000437.1:0-24975 GCA_038093415.1 Xerocomellus chrysenteron | reverse complement strand
GTCTGTGCTGGAAGAGATCCCAAAGCTGGAGCGGAGGCGCCAGGAGGCGATTTTTGAGTTAATCTCTACCGAGGCGGATTATGTGCGGGACGTTCAACTGATCGTCGAAGTGCGTGGCTTCTAGACTTGTTCGTGTGTGAGGGATAGCAGGACTAACGTGGATGGTTCTACCTCTGTAGTTGTTCTATTCCCGTTTGGTGGAGGTGTTGGATGAAAAAGCCACTGCGATGATCTTTTCGAACATCGAAGACATATTGCTCACGAATACGGTGAGGGTTTGATTGCTCTAGGTTTTGGTGGTGGTGTTCGATCCATGACGTGAATCGCTTTGAAGACATTCCTTTCGACCCTCGAAGAGCGCCAGCGGGACTGTCGCCTTTATATCGACCGTATTGGTGACTTGTTGGAAAAACATATGCCAAACATGGGCGTATACCTCGTACGCCGCTGCTCGTCCTTGTAGTGTTGCTGCACCCTCTCACTCGATGTCGTCACCTCCATGGTAGAACTACTGTGTCAATCAAGCGAACGCTGGAAAGGTCCTCCAGCAAATGCGGGAGAGTAATCCCGCGTTGGCTGTGAAGTTACAGGTGTGTTCTCTTGGTTTTTGGTTTATGACGCGTCCGTGGAGCTGCAACCATTCCGCTGCAGAGCCTTCGGGAAGATCCATCAGCACGGAATCTGGACTTGTCGAGCTACTTGCTTGTGCCTAGTATGTACCCCTAAAATGATGCTCATAACGTTGTCGATTGACATGCTGCTGCTTACCCGTTCTTCGTGACGCTATTCGCAGTGCAGCGTATTACGCGATACCCATTACTCATTCGTCAGATCATGCAATACACGGATCCTTGCTCGTCACCATCCGGAGCGGCTGAGCCTCGGGTATCGTCGACATCTACGTCTTGGGGTGATATGGCCGAAAGGCAGTCCATATTCGCCGCGCTCCAAATGGCCGAAAATATCCTCGAAGAAGTGAACGAGACAATCCGAGATCGAGAAGGAAGAAAACGATTGGGTGAGATCAGTCGCGCGCTGTGGATCGGACAAGGTAGGCTTGATCTGACGGCACCGACGCGGCACCTCGGTCCACGCAAACTTGTCAAAGAGGGTGTATTGAGCAAGGCGAAGAGTGGACGCAAGTTGCGGGTGTTGTTGTGTAACGATATATTGGTGCTTGTGGACGAGGCCGAGAAAGGGTTGTATCGCGTGGTGAGTGTATCTCGCATGATCGAGAGGTGTTGGTGGACTGATTGGAATATGTGTTGGTCGCAGCCGATTCCGGTGAATGAAATGCAGATCAAGCCGTCAAGAAGCGACCGAGAGGATCCGCTTATTCGGCTCCATTTGGCATATCCACGTGGGGGAGATACCATCGTATTGCGTGCATCCAACATCCGAGAAGCGAAAGCGTGGCACGATGCTATCTTGGATACTGGTAGCAAGGCTCGGGAGGGAATCAGAGATGTGGTTTAGTAAGATGTAATCATGATGTGGCATGGCTGCAACGATTAGATGATGGTAAGCCCGCTGTGGCCAATGGCGGGAAACACTGAGACACGCGGCGACAGAACTGGACCACGCTCTATACGGGCGACTACGACGTACGGGTACAAGGGGTGCGACTGCCTGTAGCCCTACGAGGTGCAGGGTAGTATATGTATATACGTATTTGTACTAGGATGCCAGTGGTAGGATGCCAGCGGGCTTACAGATGACATGTCTTTATTGTCGGTTTCACTTTGTGACTTTTAGGGGACTGTTTTTCGATTTGTCTGGTCGGCGGCGTCACATATGTATTATGTCTCCCAACTGGCAAAGTGGGATGTGATGCCCACTGGAAATGAAAAAGTGTCACCATTGAAGCTACTACTAGCATCGGGGGGACTGCAGGTCCCCGATATGTATTCCACCACTGAAACCTAGATGCCATGCCATCAGCTTCTGTTGGAGCCGAGTAAGCCTAAATATTTGTTGGTGGCTGGAAGGAAAGATACTGGTGTATGACTCAGATAAGCTTGAAATGATGTGTCTGATGATCCAATCCTGGCAGTCTTCTTTTCCATAGTACTGGAGTTACAAAGTCATTATGCTTCGGTCGTCTAATGCTTAATGCAGTAGAAAGTGTTTGGATTATGATGTGTGATGACAATAGACTTACAAGGCCTTCAACATTTTTGTCGTAGATCGTATGAATCAATAACAATTGTGAAGAAATGATTAATGATTAACATGCTAATATAAAGTTACTAAAATGAATTTTGGTTGCTGGCATCAGGGATTTACAAAAAAGTGTACAAAAAGTGTAGTAAAAATGTGTACAAGTGTAGCAACAAAAGTGCAGTGTCTGTGGAGCCTGTAGGCAAAAGGGCAGTTTGCTGATGAGGAAAGTGGGTCTTATGACTATGTACACTTTTTGCCACACTGGTTGTACACTTTTTGGTACACTTTTTAGTACACTAATGAAAATACAAAAAGTAGTAAAAGATGCAGGGATCAAGTGACAAGCACAGAGGATGAGAGACAGGTCAATAAAGCCAAAGGCAGCACCCAGGTCTGAGGGGATGAAGCCAAATCTTTGGAGGGTGGGCATTATTGAATTCCCAATAATCAACTGTGATGACGAATGCACCTAAAACTTTGGCATACCAGAAGGGATGAGCATTTGGGCCATCCTTGGATGAGAGTAACATGATAGCACTACCATGTCCTGGACTTAAGATGTCTTTGTCATGACACATATCATATGTCATGTAGTTTATTTGTAGACATTTTGGGTGGAGAACCTTGTTGAGGCTATTGATGAATCAAACAGAGTTTTATTTCTCACTGGAGAAGATTTGTTCATCACCATTGTAATCATGAGCTAGAAATCATGACAGAAAATGATCCTTGAGCATTGGGATGAAGAAGTCCTGGACAAAGTCAGCATAAGCATGGTATTGCTTTGTCAAGCTACAGTAAAGTGGATCTGATCTTGAATAGTGTTGTACTGGGCCAGATCTGAGGCTTTGAAGCCCTGGCTTCAGGCCCTGTCCAGGTCAGGCCAAGCTGGTGACCTGCACCAACCTCATTTGATGCATGGATCATGGTTTCATATAGACAAGCAACCTGAGTTTTCAGATTTCAGCACTTTCCCATGGTCCAAATGCTTAGTCAATTTTGGGCTAGATTACCCTTAGTATGGACTACATTCCCCTATATTTTGTTATTTTTACAATTACAGGGTGATGAGATATTAAACAATCTCCCATCTCGACTTGTTGATTGACTGTAACACTTGATTGAACTATTGCCTTATTATGTTTGTAAAGACTTGGATCCTAGATCCAGACCTCAAAAACAAAGTTCTTATGCCTGTGCCAGTTACAACATGTGGCATCATGAATGGCATGGGTTTTTCAATGAGGTTGATGTCTAGGCCATTGACAAGCCCAATAAACAACATGAGGACAAAACCCATGATGTCACCACCTTCTTTGGTACTGTGGACACAACCAAGATGGTCAATGGGAAGATTTGCCATGTTTGCAATTGCAAACTATGCTGGTATGTTATTCCAATCTCACATTTTCTTATCTCACTCCCTCACAGCAAGAAGGGCCTATCATGCAAGCTTGTTCTCGATACATCAATGTGCCATTAACATCTTGCCTACAAGCACAATGTAAGTATGCACCTCTTCATTCAATAATTATCCAGTGACATATATATGTACATACCAGACAGCCTACCTTCAGTGGTGCAAGGCCAATAATTTTGAATCAATGCTCCCTTCAGATGCTTGGGCCCAATGATTGGCTGCTGTTAGTGCCAATGCTGAACAAGGAACACTCAATGACCATGTTCAGGAGGTTGCACTCACTGAATGTATGGTCCCATACTCACACAAGCTCTTTCATGAGGCTGCAGTGGCACCTTTCTATACCTTTCATCCGACTGCAATTAACTTCATTCTATCACTTCAAACTCTTTTAGTCACTAAGACCAGTCTCAGTTTATACCAGAACATGCTAAGTGCATTTTGAACTATTTAGTCTTCATTGTTAATACATTAATACTTCATGTTCTTTTAGTACCATTGGACATCAATCAGACTTGTTGGTGCCAGAGGTGTCCAATTAGACTTTAGGGTCTCAGACCTGATACCTGATACCTTTTCATTTGTTTCATTTGGACTTGATAGCTACTTAGAGTTTGACAGTCTTGGGTATACCTGAACTATAAAGCCTTGTATTTAGCAATTAACTCTTTTGGTTGGATTTTTAAACTGTTTAAATCACTCATCAACCATACTGTCTACCATCTACCATCTACTGTATCATCCACCATCACCATGTCACGTTCTCATGCTCTGGTCTCCCATTGGACTATCATTTTCACACTTGGCGTTGGCCTTGGACTTCTTTCCAACTCCCCTCTATCTAGAGTCCCTTTAGGGCCAAAGTATCTCACCTTCCCCTATTTTTAACAGCCTAGGGCAAGTGTGTTTTACACTCTTAGTCCTTCCAGCAATCATATCATCTTTGCAATGCAATACTGTATCCACTGTGGCTGTATATATATCTGGGGCTTTGCACAACTCATCTTCTAGGATGGACTGTGTAGATGTGGCTGTACTAATGAGGCTCTGTGCAGCTTGCTGTCCAGGACAGCCAGCAAGCCAGTGAGCATGTGTCCACATTCAGGTGTACCATAGCAAGGCCAGTATGTACATACATATATGATCATGTGCTCAGGACAGTGCATGTGCAAGCCATCCAGGACAGTGAGCCAGTGTGCATGTACAGTGGCTTAAACAACTGTCCCAATGTTTGCATGTTTTTCACTAAAGTCGATAACCCCTAACCACATCTAATCTGGGCCCTAACATATGAGTGTATGAGATGAAGTGCGTACTCCTGGCTTTCTATAGGTGCAAGGATAAAGGGATTTGGTTAGGATTTGATGAAATGGCAGCCATAGCAAAATGACAACTCATTGGGACAGTTGTTTGATCCATTGACCACAGAAGTTGCAGAAGTTGCAGATGGCAGCACGGGGGGTTTCCTGACTGAAAGAGATGCTAAATGCAGTGGCATTTGATTCAGGACCAAAGATGCACCTCGCAAAGCCTGGCCAGCAGGGCTAGCTGCTGGGTAGACTGGGGGATCTTGAAGACAGAATGAAGGGGCAGCATTGCTGAGGCCTGCTAATTGAGCAGCTCTTGCAATGGCATTGTGGCTGGTGGGAGTGTGCTTAGGCAGTATTTGGCTGGGAATGAGGGAAAATGCAAAAGTCTTTCCAGCAATACCAACCAGCATCATGTGAGGTGACATTTGTGGTTTGTTGGCACACCAAACCTGGTGAAAACTGGGCATAACCTGGCTGGGCCGCAGTTGGCTACACATCAGCACAGGGACTTCTATCAGCCACACAATAAATTTCTTGCACATGTTGTTGTATGATTACAGTAAAATGCAGCCATGAATCGTTCAACACATGTGTTATGATTCTTTTCCTTTCTTACATGTCATCCATCTCTTGACTCATTCCTTACCTTTTCTCCTTTTCGCACCGCCCCCACCAGGACACCATCAGCCTAAACACTAAACATAGCTTCCTTCTTACATGCTATTGTTGGAGTAGCCAATCTCGGTGTGGTCGTACAGCCACATCATTACATAATCATGTACTATTTTCATGTGTCGTAGTTAGTTTACACCTCAGCTGGTTTCCCAACCACTGAGATGAGCTATGTACGACCTAGACGATTATAGACTCAGCGAAACACGAAGTGTGTGATAGCGCTATATTGGTACCTAGACGATTATAGACTAGGTACGATGAGAATAAGAGGATATAATGGGACTGGTCGACATACCTCAGCGAAACACGAAGTGTGTGATAGCGCTGAGGAAAAAGGTCGACCAGGCAACGCGCGTCCTAGCGCAACGTGATTACGTAATGAGTGAACGAATGTGCCAAGATAAGAGATAAGACTGCAAGATACGCTACAATGTAGAGCGGCCGAGTGAACAAGATACAAGATACAAAAATGATTGAATCTAACAAGCTATACTAATCATTTACATTTACATACACTAGCTAACTACCTATAGTACTTACTATTCAATAGGTAGGAATATAGCTGGTTTCCCAACCACTAAGTACTTACTATTCAATAGCTATGCATGGTTCTGTTATCCCATTTCTACTTTCCTCTTACGGACATCTACTCTTATTCATGTGTAGCCTCTACACAGCCTTGTTCCTTCTATCGCACAGCCCAACCTCCCTTTTATATCCGTCTTGGCTTTTCTGCTACAAACACTGCTTGGTCTGTGCGCCATATCTCCACCTATATAAACTGACAACACATCATGTATATTCCCCTTAACTTTAATCTACTTGATTCTCCCTTGACACTTGGATCCTCTAAAGTCTTTGTGCTACTTCTGAGTGCATGCTCCTTTCAAATCCCCATTCCCAGGCTCCCTAAGCAACCGATCATGGCCAGGACTCGTTGTGGAAGTCCCCGACGTTTCTTGCTCTTAAAGAAGACTTTCAAGATACCTTGTCTCTTGTCTTTTCAGGTCTATGTTTGCCTCTACCCAAGTCAAGTGTAACAACATGCACTAATGCTGTCAATAGCACCACTGATGTTGCCTTCTTCTGCACACTGCATCAGCATCCTCGTGCAAAATCACATTGGCCCAAATCAATGCTGCCACTCTACCATGTGAATGCAGCAAAGAGCAGTGGAAGGTAAGGTGAAACTTTTGTTGCTTTCACTTGCTGACTCAGTAGGTTTAATGAGGCATCAGTAAGGAAGGATAAGCACATCACCTCCTGTCATTGTATTGCTGGCACACTGAGTTGCAAAGAATAGGCAGAACAGGCCCAAAGTTGCTCTCTGTGGCCATCTACTAGTTGCTTGTGCTGCTCTCCCTCTTGCTTCTCTCATTGCCACAGTACTCTTGCCACTTCTGTTTAGCACTGCCCTTGCCTGTTTTTGTTTGGGTCATAGTCCAGTAGAAGGATTTTCTTTCAAATGTACTGCTTTCCTAGCCTTTGCATCTAGCATAACCAGCCATTTCCTGATCATGTAGCATGGGATTGAAAAATGATGGGATCTAACAGGATCTGGCAAAGTACCGGGCACCTCAGTTGAATTGTATGTGGCCATATGGGGCAGTAGTAAAAAATACAAGGATGCTTGTAGAGTTAACTGGGTACCATGAGGTATTAGATGCTATACTGGATGAGATGCCATGCTGCACCCTTGTCATGACAGTGTCACTCCCACTTCGGCAGGGGCATATTATCAGACCTCACTCACATAAACTCTACCTGTTTGCTAACGTCTGGCCATGCAGGGTCATGCCCAGTTTTCACTGGGCATTAGGCCTGCAGCTGCTTTCGTCCTTTGAATAGCACAGCGAAATTACGCCAAGTCCAACATTTGTTACCATACAATATGGGAATTAGGCAGGTGTACATATATTACTGCACATCAATATCCATCAGCCTCTGTCACCTTGTCACTTGGCTGTGATGAAAATACACCTCAGCTCAACTGGTGGAGGATATTTGCACCAATACATGTCTGGAAGCCTGTTTAAATGGCCGATATACATACTCTAGAATGTCCTGCTCAGAGACCCAGTCAGACCTCCATAGGCACTTCCTGCAGGTTGCATGAACACGGTGTGGGTCATACTTGAATAAGAGGTCCTGCCTCAGATGTTGGCAGCCGGGGGGTTCCACACAGAGTGAACTCAGCGCCCCAGGGCCTGGCAGCAGGGTTGGGTGAGGCAGCACCAAAGCTGAGCATGAAATCAAATGTCAAACTGAAGCACAACCCTGGGTGTGAAGAGATAAATGCAGTGAGGAAGGAAGCTGCAGCCCACCTTTCCACCATTGACTTCAAGCCCCCTAACATCTGGGAAAACCTCACTGCTGTGCCATCTGCAACCAGGAAAAGTCCCTTTCATCCCCCACACATCCATTGCGAATTATCATACCATGAATGAGTAAAAGGAGCTCCTTGCTGCGTGCATGCAGTGTTGGCATTTGCTGCAGCATCCAGAAAGAATTCCCCACACAAGTGTTGGATTGCCTCCAGTGCCGGCAGTGGGCCATCTGGTGTGAGCAGCAGGCCAGAATTCAGCTGAACTGGAAGCTGCAGGACAACAAATGTGTTGGAGGGCCAGCCACTATGCAGGGTGTGCTCGTAGAAGTAGCATGTCTGAGTGGTGAGCGTTTCAGTAGTAGCACACAGGGTCTGGCATATATTGATATGCTACTGGAATATCTGAGGTGAAAAAAAGTATGTTGATGGGAAAGTGGTGCCAGAAGGAGAGGACACGTACATTGTTAGGTTTGATGTAATATTGATGTGAAAAGTCCAGGGATAGTGCAGCAGCCAAGAAACAGTTTTCTGGCAAGTCTGTGAAGGTCAAAAGAGTCATACATAGGCCAGGTGAGCTTGGACCTTCTCCTGCTACTATAGCCAATGAACTCGTACTGTAGGGAGGTTAGTTAGGAGCAAATTTTTTCTGCGCAGATGGGCCAGGTATACTGGAAGGGGACCACTGATCTTCTGGCCACTGTTCCTGCACATGTAGTGGCAAAGAATGCAGCAGAAGGCTGTGCCATGATTGAGTGATTTGAAGATGATGCAGCCAGAACTTCCCCTCTCAAACTGGTGGCACATGCAGGCACTGCACTCGGTGCAGATGCTGGTATCATGGATTAGATTCCTGCAGAAGTTGCAATACTGCTTCTCCATGGTGATGTCATTTACATCATCTGTGTAGCTGAGCACAGTTGAAAGAGGAGACTGGCACAAACAATTTACCTTGGCTTGCTTGGGCACTGGCAGCCAATGTGCCTGAGTTGGCAGCACTGCAGGAGGATAAAGTGGAAGAAGGCTGGTGGTCATGATGGTGGAGAGCACACATCTGGCTGTGGAATTTCAGGGTGGTTAGCATTGGAGAGAAGAATGAGAGGAAGGGTGATGTGCTGCTGGTATCACTGCAGCAGCCGAGTACATGTACACCATGAATCGGCAGCCACACAGATAGTTCCACAGGAGTTTCTGACTGGCAGCCCCTATACACTTGGTGATTAACCCTCAGTGCACACCATGAGCAAAAATTGCATTTATTCGCCATAAATTGAATCTGCGTTTATCTAATTGTATCTACATTTTCCCCTGTTTCTAGCATGGAGACAGAGCACAATGTTTCTTGGAGTTTGTAGTACCCTGTTATCATTCCAACTGCATTGGGTTCCTGGTTTCTAGCCATATAAAAAACCCAAACACCATGACGGGATATCACAGGCGAAGACCCTGGAAATCGCTTCTCGTGTGAGTAAACATCCCAATTTGGTATATCCCTTAAGCACGACTGACTTTGAAATTTTACTTATAAGCCCGTCGCCCCAACCATACCCTGCATTCCTCCCCCTTTTCCCCCTTTGTTACTGTGTCTCTGCTGGTTCTATTCCCTTGGCTTATTCCTAGATGCTGTCTACTGCTTTCACCGTCATTCCTTGTACCTCCGGAATAGCCATGTTGGCTGAAGTGTCTGCTTTTTGTACTCATCATTACTGGTCTTCTGAGTCATTACAGTAAGTTTGCCAGTTTCTGTTACTTACAGTATAATGTAAGGTCTAATATAGTTCTATGCAATCTAGTTGTGTCCAAGTGTGCCTGTGAATGGGAAATATGTTGAGATATGAGGTGTAGTATGGATTTAAGTTGCCTTGGTGTTGTATCTTGCCGGTGTGACATATGGATCAGCTGTTGATGTCCTGGGTGTCAGGACAGTAAGAAGTGTACTATATGAAGATGTAATGTAGGTTTGTTGATGTAGCTCTGAAGTGGTGCAGTTTGAGTAATTGATACTTTTAGGCTTGCTGAATTTCTCCACCATGCTTCAGTTACAGTCAAGTAGTGGTACCTTGTCACTGGTGGTGAGTATTGCTGGATTACATGTTATTTCTGCTTCCTCATGGATGGTTGATAGTGTCGCTCGTGACTTCTTTGGTGTCGAGCTGGCTTGTTTCTCCAATTGTTGTCGTTGTGATGAAACTGATAACTGGATAAGGTAAACTTCACATAGAGAACTGCCATATGCTTACCATGATGATTAACAGATTGTGTTGCACGATATGTGTGGGTAGAAAGTTGGTCTCGTGTATTAATACCAAATGTGGTATGTGTTTCGATGCTGATTGCTGCCCTCTCATCGTAATCTTTCCCCTGCATGATGCCACCAAGCAAGGTAAGGTTAATTCCGTTGTGATTGATGCTACAATGTGCTTGCTCATTGCCGTTTGTCATAGACAGTGAAGCCTTCCAAATTTCTTCTGGTATAAAGCTTGCTGGTCAGTATATTGCAGCAAGTGCAAATTGCTTGCTGTTGAGCTTATCCTTCAGCCATGCTAGGATACATGTCAGTGTCATTATGTGACATTGAGTAATGGATTGTACCCTTTGCCTTATTACCACCTGAATGTATGGTTGCAAAGGTTTTCTTGATGTTGGGGTGTAGGTCGGACAAGAATAGACTCAGCATAATGACCCATATGTATGTACTTCTTTGCTGATGTAGTGTTTGATGGCAAAAGCATTGCGTTGGAAATGGGGTTCGCAGATTTGAAAAAATCTCTTCAGGTGGTCAATAAGGGCTTAGATCACATAGCCGTCGTTGTGGCTCATAGTTGTCATATCTACAAATGTGTTGACAGAGATGGACACAGTACATCCCCAGACCTATTTGAGTGGTGAGTGAAATGTCATAAGTAGATTGTTCTGCACATATCCAGAGCTTGTCCTCTATGGGCATCAGCAACAATTGACTCGTAGCCATGACCATCAATGTGTTTGAAGGCAATTGACTGCCCTGTGTCCACCATTGCAATCTTGAAAATACATCAAAAAAGGATTGTGTGTGCCTCAGCACATTGCGATGTTATGAATGCACATGCTCCAACAACAGCTGTAAGATAGCATAGTGAGCCCGAATGATGAAAACATCATATGAATGACTTACACCGCATGTGTTTATCATCCCAAGCCTCAATCTCAAATTTCTGCTATTTGTGAAGCCATTTGAAAGACGTGTCAATAGATATACGTGGCACATTTACATAATAGCTGAAACACCATTGATGGAAACATACAGATCACGAGGCGAAACTCTTTGTTTCCTGGTAGAGGGTGTATCTCAACACACCGAACATATGGATCCACTGTTGCTTCCTGTTCTCATTGAAGTAAGAGGGCACCTAATAAAAAATTGAGTGGAAGACATTATTCCATCCAGAGAAGATTACCATCAAACCCAGTTCCATTTGGATATTTTTCACCACGGAGCACATTTATTATGTGCTGGACATGGTCGAGATTAGTAAGTGATGGATGGAGATCAGATAATGTTGGTGTGTATTCCAACGACCAGCCAAGCACCCGTCGTAGGCCATGTACAAATCCAGAGTCGAGAAGTATGCATCATGGTGTTGCATTAGTGAGATGCCAGCCAAGATTGGTAGGTAAGCTGTGAAATATGTGAGCTGTTATGATTCTTTTTCTCTTCTTACATCACTCGTCCTCTGACTCTCTCCTTATCTTTTCTTTGTCTCTTCGCACCGTTCCTTCAGAACGTCCCCCACCTAAACGTAGCTTCTCTCTTACATGCTGTGCATGATTCCATTGTTCCGTCTCCACTTACCCTTTATGGATGTCCTTCTTCCTCCATGTGTTGCCTCAACGCAGCCTCACCCCTTCTATCACACAGCCTAGCTTTCCCTTTATATCCATCTTAGCCTTAGTGCTATGAACACTGCTTGATCTGTGCACCACGTACCCACCTATTTAAATGACGGTACTCTATGTATTCTCGCTAACTTTAATCTACTTGATCTTCCCTCAATACTTGGATTTCTCTAAGTCTTCATGTTACCTTTGAGTACGCACTCCTTCGAACCTTCGTCCTTTGGACTCCCTAAGCAACCGACTGTTGCTAGGAGTCGTCATGGAAGTCCCAGACATCCCTTGCTCTTGAAGTCACCCTTCAAGAACCCTTGCCCTTGTGTCTTTCAAGTCTATGTTTGCCTCTACCGAGTCAAGTGTAACATGAGCAAGTGGAGGTGGAGTTTTAACAGGAGCAGGAGGTGGATGAGAATGTGGGCCACGTCATATGACTACTACTTTTGGACACTTAAAAAGATCTTGTGGAACATAGATGTCAAAAGTTGAGGAGCATTTCTGCTCCAACTTAAGTAACTCTCCATGTGCAAGTACTCCATCAGGAAAGTGATGCCAGTGAGCTATAAACACAAGGATTAGAATAAAATAACCAGGGAAATATAACTTTAGCACGTCTAGCAATTTTACCTATGCTCATATACAGAGGCAGTAAATCTATATAGCACAAGTGGACCATATTCTCCGGTCTTTGCTTGGCCTTCATAGATCGCAATTGTAGCCATATCCTTCATTAATAATCCCTTGAGGTAGCCAAGGTCGAACTCTTGCAGGTTTCATAGGATCAAATGAGCACGGTCAGTCCGCAATCGATATTTGCACCTACAGATGGATACGTGAGTTTGTGTTGGACAACACAAAATACGTACCGGATAAATGACTGATTAAATTGATCTCACCACATCACAAGTCGGTCAGGACACTGGAACCCAGCCATTGCATGTTGGTTCATGACTTTACGGCAGTATGCGGTGGCAGTCAGCTAACTTTCCACTGATGCCATCACATTGTTGTCATCTGAGTCTACATTGGATTCATTGCCATGAGTGACAGTATGAAAGTCCTGCACATCCTCAAATGCACATCCATGCTTTTCAAGTGCACAGAAAAAAGCAAGGGTCTTCATGAAGACCTCCTTGCTGGCAGTTTGGGCAGTCAGGAATAGGGATGAGGAGAGCATGTCATGGACACGACTCTGGTTCGTATACCAGTGCACACCACTATTGAGATGACGTGGCTCGTGCGCAGAACAAAATCCCTTTGCCTATTCCAAATGATAATTAGCATGGCGAGACAAAAATAACATCAAAAACTTACAAGATGCCTTGTAAATGTTGTACCAGATAGGCTTACCAGATGTGTTGCGGAGTAGGTAGCACCAGACACCTTTGCGACCACTGTGGGCATCACCGAGGAAGTACTGGAATGATGACCTTGGATGAACAAAGTTGTGAGGGTCAACAGGGAAGAAATGAGTAACTGTCTTGTCCTCCCTCTTGTCAGTTTGAGGATATTCGACGATCGTGTTCATCGGATGCTCAATCCAGGAGCTCGTGCTAGAATGGCGGTTGATCTGATGGTGTGACTGTGCAATCTCACCAGGGGTGTACTGACGTGCAGGTGCTACTATGTATAATGATGATGCAACAGCAGGACAAGGAGTGAGAAAGCTGGGGGTTGTGGGCCGCAAAGTTGGAGTGGAAGCGTGCGAGGACGGCGTCAAAGACGATGGGGTAAGCACCTCAACAGGGCTCCACCATCATGGAGGATCCACTGCACATGCTGAACAAGGGACACCTGGCACTGGAAGAGGTCCATGGGGGGATGACAATCTGGCCAGTGACATTGCGATGGTTGTTTTATATACCATATACTGACTGATACTGTTGTTGATGTTTGATGTTCAACTTGCTATTGCCCTTTTGGTAGGATGCGACTCCCTGACTCATCTTTGCCACGCACACCAACCAATCTCAGATCTCCAGTTCTCGCCAACGTCATCCCAAGACTCTTTTCTCCCCAAATCCCGCCCCAACAGAATGTGAGTATGAGAAAAAAGTGGTACAATTTTTTTGGCCGCTGCTTTCCCGAGCACTAACTCGATGGTCCGTGCACTTAGTGGGCACTGCCATCTTGCCATGTCCATTTTTCTTGCCTCTTGCCACTCTTGGCCAAGTCCTCCATTGGTTAACCCGCTGGCTCAAACAAATGGTGCCTCCGCCAGGCCAATCAAACAAGTCCCACTGTCTCATCATTACAAGGCTCTGTTGAGTTCCCGTTGGCTGGACCATAGGTTTCTCCTCTTGCCACCCTTAGCCAAGTTCTCCATTGGTCAACCCAGTGGCTCGAACAGATGGCACCTCTGCCGGGCCAATCAAACAAGTCCCGCCGTCTCGTCATTGCTAGGCTCTGTTCAGTTCCCGTTGGCCAAATCAAGGTTTTCTCACCTCTCGCCACCCTCAGCCAAATCCCCCATTGGTCAACCCAGTATCTCAAACAGATGGTGCCTCCGCCAAGCCAATCAAACAAATCACACTGTTTTGTCATCATAAGGCTCGGTTGAGTCCCTGTTGGCCAACCCGAAGGTCCCAAATGCACTGCGACTCCACTAAACCAATCAGAGGAGTAGACACTGTCCCACCACCTTGTCATCGTACAATCTATCCTATCAAAAAAAGTGGTACGGTTTTTCTTTCCTCCATATTGTTCTTGCAACTAAGTCCCCGTGTTCACCAGTATGTTTGGCACTCAGCCAATGACACCGACCTCAATATAAATATGTGCATGTTACTGCCATCCGTTACCCACCACTCCACACTGCTCGTGCCGTCCCTTCATGCCTCTTTATCATGCCAATGACTCAGACAAATGATCTCTTTATCTTTTGCAAGGGTTACCAATGCAGTAGCACAGAACTTGTTGTGTATTCCTGTGAGGTGAAGCAACTTGTTCAGGTTGCATAGTACGTCTATCTTCTTGCTCGGAATGCATACTCACAACTTGAATCACAGTCCCATGTGCTTTGGAAAACAGATTGTCGCCTCACGAGTACATGCGTTCCTCCAATGGCATGGTGTTTTTTGGGAATGTTTTTGTGGCTTTGAATCAGATGATCCTGTCCCAGCGCACTTTGTCACCATCATAAATGGTGCAGCGGCACGCAGTGCAGAAGTCCATTGCCATTACTACTGCAGCCAATGTGGATTTCGACATAAGTTATAAGCAATCAGAGAGATCTCGAACTCACTTGTTTGTCATGGTTGCAGTCAATCTGAATGAAACTTGTCATACAGCTCAATACTTATCTGAGTATGAAGCATTTCAGACTATTGGTAAGTGCTCCAACCATTGATCATCTATTGCACTCATGGCTTGTAGAAAATGGAGTCCCAGATGTAGCTGAGGTTACTGCTGACTTTCACCAAATGGTCACAAATGTGCATGGTGGACTTGCATGAACAGTCCCTTTTTTTGCAGGCTACCTTGGGTCTCCTTCCGCATTGTACCCGGGGACCAACTTGCCAATTCTGAACGTGTCATTTGAACTGTCAACTGCCCACAATGCCCGCTCTTATGTATGGAGACACTCTGGTATGTCCAGTCTACATATTCGTTCAAAATACAATACTCAGGCAGATGAGAAAACCAAGCTACATTTCCGGCCTTGCAAGGCACTTCCTGTGCACGTTGCACCTCCCTCAACCTTACTACCCCATCCACCAGTGCTGGTCCCGGGCCCGCCATTGCCCTGTCTACCTGCACCAATCCTGTCGCTGACCTATCACTGAGCGAAGAAGACTCACCCAAGGAGTGTGATCTCCTTCACACACTTGCAAATGGCTTGAGCATTAACAAGGTAGATGCAGAAGGATTGGTTGAGGTGTGTACTAAGTGCTGAAAGGCCTTCATGGCCAGCCATCTGAGGAGGCACATCAAGAGTGGGAAATGTGGTACAGGAAAGTGCTAAGTTGGAGTGGGCTTATATATTACCTGCAAGATTTTTTTTCATATGTTTTCTAGAGGCTCTGAGGTCTTTGTGATTAGACACAATGGACAGAGGCAATGAGTGTTCAGCGCTTTTTGTTTGCTAGACTATTGGTACTGAACAACTTCGGAATGATAACAGGGTACACATCACTTTGTTTCTTGTGCCCTGTGGCAGTGACAAAAAGAGCCACAAACGGAGCCGACACAGGGTAGCTATGCCAATATATGTACATTGGAAAAAGACTTGTCCATGAGCATGACATACTCACAGGCATCTTCATAGGTCACCTTGGATGATTTCCAGCCACACAGCCTGCACTTCATTCAAACACCAGATGCTTCATTGCACGTCAAAATCATGGGAGGATGGATTGCACCCTTCTTTGCCATGGACAGAAGATGAGATACCCCATGGGCGACTGGGCAGGTGATGTAGTGAGATCCGGGGCTGTGGTGCTCCTTGATAGGATCATGATGCTGTTCGCCTGCAAGAGATGCAGGTCATGACAAACTGTCTGCAACAGCATATCCCAGAGGTCACCCATCTTGTCAATGGTGACATGTTTGATCACCTCTAAAAGCATGTTTCTTATCTAGTGGCTGATGGTTGACGAGCCGCCAAAGGCAAGAACAAAGTCAAACAAGTCTCTGTAAAAGGGTTGGGGGTCAGAGCAGTGTTTGCAAAAAGCAAATACTGCAACTCACTCATGCAACAAGTTCATCAGGTTCACAAACCCTTCCTCCTGGTCATTCATGGCGAGATCCAGAGTCTTCAATAATTAATGGCCTCGGCTATAACTTGGGGCTCCAGATCTTTTGTACTGAACTTCATCTTGTCCTCTTGAATGACAAGAATAATGGTTGATTTGTTACAGATAAGGCATAGGTTGGTTTGAGCCACTTGCGTGCGTTCTCCACAGATGTGGAAAGGTATGACACAACGGGACCTCAGTGAAGCTGAGCTGTAATTTTCCGATTGTTCGTAATCAAGCACATGGAGCAGGTCCCTAGAAAAATCATCAACAGAAGACTTTTGACCTATGTAGGCAGAAGGTGATGAACTATATAGAATTGTTTGGATGAACGACATACCTGCATTGGCATTCATGGCAAGATCCAGAGTCTTCAATAATTGATGGGATCTCACATCATTGACAGCCTGGTCAGGGTAGTTGGCATTCACAAATATGGGATTGATGTCTGCAAGAGTGGCTGGAAGATCTTTGCTGAAGAAAGTCTTGCATGATTGGGTTTGAACAACAATGTTGTAAGCCACCAGGTGGCTGGTAGTCCAATCGCTACCGGATTTCGCTGATCTTATGCTGTGGGACATGCCAGTGGTTTTGTACCTGAGGTCTTGAAACTTGTGGAAGCCTGCTGTGGCTGACAGCGGGAAACATCGAGATGAGTGGACGAGAGAACTGCTCTAACCTAAGGTATGGTGAAAAGATGTAAAGTCGGCTGGATGGAACTAGGAGTGGAAACCCACTAGTCCTGGGCTGAAGAAGTGGTGGGGGACGAGTGTGTTTGCGCCAAAAGGGACTCTGGACACAAGGAGAGTAAAGCAGAGAAGTCGGAAGCCAGGCCCAATAAGTTCAGCTGAGACCGACGCAAGACCGGTCGGTGGCCAAGTAAGATAGTCCGGAGGCCAGGCGAGGGTGCAGAATGTAGAAAAGCGTTAAGGAGTGTTGAGTTGGTGTTGGTGAGTGGTACGGTGAACGGTGACGGTAGTTTGACTGTGGTTTGAGCAGTTCATGAATCCAACCAAAAAGTATTTTCTAACTACAGAGTACAGCACTTTATAGTCCGGGAATTCCTGGGACTGTTAGATGTTAAGCAAAGTGATGTAAGCGAAAGAATGAGTCACCAGTGAGTCTGATAAGACCAACCAGTGCTCAGTGAAAGGATAAAGAAAGGTGGTGAAGTCCACTGTACGGTCTAATAAATACTGCTATATCAGAAAGGAATTAAGTGCAGAAGAGAAGAAGGTGAATGTTTAAACAGGAAGAGTAATTACCGGTCAAAGCCAGTATAGTCTGAAATAAGCCGGCGTAGTCTGGTATCGGTTGCATATAATAGGAAACTCGGAATAGGGGGAAACATGATAAGAATGGCTCGGGAGTAGGGGGAAAGTCTGGATACCGACCTAGAGATGTACCAATCTCTACAACGGCGTCTTGACACTTGTGGAACCCTGCTGGAAGAGAATCAGCCACTGCCGCATCAAACAGAGATTAAATGCACCATCTGGAAACTTGACATTGAGGAGAACACAAGAGTCCACAAGTTTGATGAGGCTTTGGAAGGACTTGGCAATGCAACTCTTATAGTTCTGAATGGATACGGTGTGGGTGCCGACCATGATAGTATAACCTATATCGCATAAGATCATGCTTGGGGCTGGAGACAAGTGAGTGACTCGGCTTGGTGACCGAATCCACCTTCATAGCAGGGAAAGTGGTGATGCTCTGTTCATTCAGAGGGAGGGTTTTGTAATCCTAAATGCCTTACTTCAATTTATGCCAAGACACAATTTGGCATCCAACGTTTTTTATTGAAAGAAGGACAAGCTATGTACAACAACTGCCATGATATCTCCTCCACTCAGTCTGAACAGTATGAGAAGTACATGGCATGAGTATCTATCACTTCATTATTTGTATAAACAGACTGCTCATTCAGCTGACCAGTGGATTTGACGACTTCATTTCGTGGTGGACCACAGAGGCCCACATGTCGCCACTTTTCCTGCTATGAAGATGGATTCGGTCACCAAGCTGAGTTGCTCGCTTGTCTCCAGCCCCAAGCATGATCTTATGGGATGCAGGTTATACTTCTATCATGGTTGGCACCCACACTGTATCCATTCAGAACTATAAGAGTTGCATTGCCAAGTCCTTCCAAAGCCTCATCAAACTTGTGGACTCTTGTGTTCTCCTCAATGTCAAGTTTCCAGATGGTGTATTTAATCTCCGTTCGATGCGACAGTGGCTAAGCATGACAACTACAACACAGACACAAGTGGTTATGGCTTATTCTTGACATCAATAGATGCTCTTTCTATTGGAAATTATCCTGCAAGCCACTTTCTGGAGGCACTTTGTCAAGAGGATGCATATGTGCTGTTGTTGGAAATGACATCATGTGGGACACTGGGTGACTTTTGGTTTGGCTAAAAGATATGTATCAGTGAAGCTTGGTCAGCCATACTTGTCCTCCTTCACCTCTTGTCCCTTCTGGGCCACAGCCCAGTGGTCTGGCAGCATGCCAATAGTCCCTCCAGTCACCAACACTTGTATCTTTCGACCCACTTGCAGACACTTATTACGCAAAGCAACTATACCAAGATGACAGCACTCACTGGGCTTCACAAGTACATCGTTCGAGCTGTACCATATCCCTTGGCTATTGTGATTGTAAAGCTCCTGCAAGTTATTTGTCCTGTTGAAACCTTGGCAGTTACAAAGGGACTATTTCTGACCATTGAATCATGACAGAAAGTCTTGGAAACTTACCAAGTATACATGTTCGTGTCCATTGGGAAGGTGTGGACAATTGACATGCTCTCCCAGGCACTTAGTCACTGGTTTGAGTGGAACCTAAATGTTTTGTTTTGTTACGATTCTTTCTTTTCTTTATGTCACTTGTCTCCTGACTTGCTTCTTTTCCCTTCATACTGTTCCTCCGGAAACACCTTCCACCTAAACACAGCTTCCCTTTTACATTCTGTGCATGGTCCCATTGCCCCGTTCCCACTTACTCTGTATGGACGTCTTCTTGTTTCATGCATTGCCTCAACGCAGCCTCATCCCTTCTATCGCACATCTAGCTTCCCTTTTATATCTGTCTTAGCCCTAGTGCTACGAACACTGCTTGGTCTGTGCGCCGTGTACCCACTTATTTAAACGATGATACTCCATGTATTCTCGCTAACTTGAATCTACTTGATTATCCCTTGTCACCTGGACTTCTCTAAGTCATCGCTCTACTTCTGAGTGGGCGCTCCTTTGTACCTTCGTCTCTTGAACTCCCTAAGCAACCGTCAGTTGCCAGGAGTTGTTGAGGAAGCCCCCGACACCCTTTGTTTTCTTGAAGAAGCCCTTCAAGAACCTTTGACCCTTGTTCTTTCAAGTCTATATTTGTCTCTACCCGAGTCAAGCATAACATGTTTGGCCTTTAGTTGCACCAACATATTGCACAGGCATTGCAAAGAAAGTTTCACTCATACAAGGAAAGTCATAATTTACTTGCTGATGCAGCCAATGAGAGTTTAGGCCATGGGCAAGGAGTGGCAGATATCAACTATGCCAGAGAGGGTCGAGATTTGGCCGTCAGTGGTTCCAACCATGAATGCTTTGAGGATGTTGCCTCAAGATGGATCACCTGGCATGGTGTAATGGTTTCTCCGCCCAACTTGAACTCTAGTAGTTTGGACTAGTCACCTGTACCTAGTATTCCGAACTTGTTTTTTATGAAGATATTTTGTTGCAGCGTCCATTGACATATGCAATGTTGGCTATGGAAAGCTGGACAACTTGGCCCATTAATGGTCACGTCCAAAGGCAGTGCTCAAACTATGGAGGATGATTCAATAGAGGTTGACATGTCCACCGTGGCCATTGAACAGGGTTTGTGATATTCCCCATGTTTAAAAACCATATTGTTTACACCACCTGCAGGTCCCTCCAAGAACAAGGGCAAGGGTAAGGCCGCTGGTGCCAGTGCTGGTGCTATGCAGGTGGACCTGCAGGCAATTCCCTCTCAGCATTGTGAGAAACATTACTTACATCCCAAAAGTGTATCCTCACCATCGCAGTCCTCAAGGAACAATGGCTGGCAATGGCAACGATTTCATGCCACTTCTCTACAGTAAGTACATCAATTCCAGTGCACACCCACCATTTACATCATGTCTATGTGAAGAATATTCTGGTCGACAATTCTCTATTTCCAGACAGACCTATGCTCTCAACACCCCTTTAGCAACTCAGTCCCAAACCTCACACAAGCCTCCTACCAGAAAAGAGGAGTATATACGGATACAATCATCAGATAAAGCCCTCCTGAATGACACCTGTATAAACAACTGCACTGCCCTCCTCTACTCGATATATCTGCCTCTCATATCTTGTCGAATCACAATACTCTCAACCTATGAACTCAGCTGTATCAGACACAATGCCACCGACATTGAGCTTTGTTGGAATACAAAGGGAACATCATTCTGGGAAATCTCCATATCTCCTGATTCATCAGCCAATGGCAAAGCATTGGATCATGTGTACTTTCAATGTAGGTACACAGATACTGCTCCTTTTCAATAGCCTTGTAGAGCAGTACCACTGGGAAAGGGACATGCATGTAGGTGACTGTCTTCAATGTATGCAATATAAGTTTAACACCAAACCCTCTGGAGCCTGTTAGCAAATTGATAATATATATATTGTACAAAACTTGTGTTTTAATATTAGAACCTTTAATGTCTTGGACAATTCCTTAACATATTAGATATGTAAATTATTGGTATACTTATATATATATGTGAAAATGTATCAGTGAATATATTATATATATTCAAGAATTTTACAAATAATTATTTGTAGCATTACTCATTAGTATATTGTCATATATATTATGAATATAGATACATTGGCCTGATAATTTGTGTAAAATTTGAAAATGGCAGCAGAACATTTAGGAGGATGTAAATGACAATTCATTAGAATTTAGTCTATGAAAATAGGGTACCAAAAGCATAGAATATGGCACCAAAAAGCATAATAAGTGTACCAAAGTGTATTAAGTCTAGCAAAAGTCTAGTGAAATGGACATATCACTTTGCCCTATGGTCTGTATTGCATGGCCCTGGGGTAGATGGAAAGCTAGGAGTGTGTACCACAATCTGATTATGTATGACTAAGCTTGGTTCCCACAGGCTGACCAGTTAAAGACCAGTTAAACAAACAATGCAAATGTAAATGTATTGGCCATATCTCACTCAAATCACAACAGAATTTCATAATCAAGGGGTTGTTTGAAAGCTGAAATCATTGGCCATCTGAATCCTTATTTTCCGCACGCAGCTTGATCAGGATTATGCGGAATATCAAGGATATCAGTGTTGATATATAATATATGTATAGAATCTGTGTTTTTGGTAAGACAAACCTTGGTGTAACCAGCACCCAGTTACAAAAATGCCCTAAAATGGCCTAGAAGAGTTTATTTTCTTTGCTTCATCATTCATTAGATTAAGCAGGGCCTCTATCAACTAAATCTTGTGTCCCTTTGGAAGGATATGGATTCTAACTAGTGCTTACCACCAGACAGTTCAATTATATTCAGGACTTTCTCACTCTATTCAAGCAGCAATGCTGTCTGTTTTTGTTTTGAGATGCTCAAGGAATCAACCATATTTAATTTCTATTGCCGCTTTCACTACATATGCTCCATTCATCCAAAAGGTGGCTTTTACAACCCCAAACAGTTGACATCCTGTCATGCCAATATATCATTCAGTCTTTGACTACTTATACTGGTTGATGCCCAGAAGCTTTATGAGCCAGGGAGATGGTGATATGAATGCAAAATATAAGGACTATATGAAGTCAGTGTTCATTTCCTTGGAAAAACGACTAAGTAACTTACACAAAATAGCATTGTTAGAAGTTTCATTGCATGATGGGCCACAAAAAATAGTATATTTCCACTTGCCATTGTTTGCCAGTGGATTTGTGACCTTAGGTCCTATTACTTGTTTTGCACCCACAACTACATTGTGGAACTCCAATTTTTCACCAACAGAAAGTGACCATGATTGACCCTGCACTCGACACATTCTATCTTGATAGTGGAGCCTCCGTACACATCAGCAACATTGAATCCAATTTCTATACTCTTCGTCCCATCATACCATATGCCATCAATGGGTGGGCGGCTCTTCCATCCTTGCTATTAGGATAGGCTCCATCAAGCTCATAGTCACCAGAGGACTACATATCTCCTTACACGACATCTTATTCATCCCCTCAGAAACAGTGCACCTCATCTCAGTCTCGGTGCTTTGCACCGAAACACACTGTTCCGTACACTTTGATGATGCCACCTGCTGGGTAACCACTCACAATGGTGCCCACATTCTCAGTGTCACAATGAGTGCCAACCATCACTACTCCATCACAGGTGGGCAGCTCTCTGCAGCACACATCCTTCTTGTACAGAGTCTATCTATGCTCCACACCTGGCATGGCCGTTTGGGCCATGCCAACTACCGTGCTGTGTACAACTTGGCCCGTGGTGGTCATGCTACAGGTATGCCCATAGATCTTTCTGTTACCCCTGGTTCCTATGCCAACTGTATCTTTGGCAACCAGAAATGGTCTAGTGTTCCACAGACCCAGCAGGGAACCAGGGCAATTAGGAAGCTGGGTATTGTACATGTAGATCTCCTAGAACATCCAGAGCACATGTTGTCCCTCAGAAACAAATACATGTTAAACATCATCAATGATTTCTCATCTTACACCTGGTCACTTTCCCTCACTACCAAATCTGACGCATACAAAGCACTCATGGATTGGAAACATGCACAGAAATTTGAGACTTCTTTACATGTCAGGATCTATTGCTCTGACAATGGCAAATTTAAATGTGCTGAACTTCAAGAGTGGCTCCTCTCGCAAGGGACATACAATCATTCACGGCACCATATACTGTACGTCTGCTCACAATGACTGTGTTGAACATGTTCATGGGACACTCATGGGTAAAGCACTCACTATGTGATCTGCATTCAACCTGGCCCCCAATCATTGGGATGAGTTTGTTATGAGTGCATGCTACCTGACAAACCACACACCCGTCAAATCCCAGAATGGACACACACCTTACAAATGATGGCATGGCATCAAACCTGATCTATCACATCTCTGCAAGATTGGTTGCTGCACATTTGCACTCATTCAAAACACACACAACCCCAGAGTTTTTGACTGTTCAAGCGAATGCATGCTAATTGGTTATTCACAGGACTTGAAAGCCTATCACTTATATCATCATGCGACGCATAAAGTCATCACCTCCTACCATGTTTCATTTATCAAATCTCACCAGAACACAAACCCTGCATCCACGACTGCTATACCCCCCACAACAGCAGGCCATATCACTACATCCTCCTTGTCCATGACAAGCCCTCCTACTACAGCGACCACCTCTGAGCCTCACTGGTCCTCCTGTGTCCCAATCCCATCGGAACACTCCTGTCCTGCACAAGGGATACCTTACATACCCCCTTCACAATGTTCATCCCTTGCAGCCACAGTCATAGATGTCCCTGATGAGGATGATACATATATTACCAGACCTTGCACCTTGCAACAGCGATGATGATGATGACCCCTCTCCTTCCATACACCCTTCCCATGACACTTACACAACCTCTTCTGACCCCCCTTCCAACCCTCAATGCTTTGACAATCCCTCAACTTATACTGAGGCCATGGCATTACCCCATGCAGCTGAATGGTCATGAGCACTATGTGATGAATTCAACTCCTTGAAACGCATAGGGATTTACAAACTTGTGCCTCACTCCACTGTGCCTTCTGGTCAGAAAATTATACATGGTCGTCCCATATTCAAGCTCAAACATGACACTGATGGTAATTCCACTTGCTTTTGTCTTTGGTCAAGACTACTTGACAACCTCCTTGCCCACAGCGCACCTCGATTCATTCTGTGTCCTTGCACACATCAGCACTGCACTGAACTGGGAAATGGAACAACTTGATATCAAAATGGCTTAAGATAGGTGTCACAGGAGCCCCATGGAAATGGATGGAAGTTCTGTCACAGAAGTATGGATGGGGGGTCTTGGAGTATTTGGAGCTGCTAGGAATCCATATGTTCAACAGCATGAGCAACATGAAATTGCATGTGTTCCACAAAGTGATGATGGAGATACATACAGTGGCTCAAACAACTGTCCCAATGTTTGCATGTTTTTCACTAAAGTCAATAACCCCTAACCGCATCTAACCTGGGCCCTAACATATGAGTGTATGAAATGAAGTGCTTACTCCAGGCTTTCTATGGGTGCAAGAATCAAGGGATTTGGTTAGGATTTGATGAAATGGCAGCCATAGCAAAATGACAACTCATTGGGACAGTTGTTTGACTTTGTATTCTCATTACATATATTAGACCCTGGAATGCCATAAGATGGTTAC
>JBBPSD010000436.1:0-24977 GCA_038093415.1 Xerocomellus chrysenteron | reverse complement strand
CGAAAAACCACCGTGACATTGATAGGGCCAGGAAGCTTTTGTGAGGTCCGAAAGATACTCCCGTTGCTGACTGCGTCGTCTCCGGAACACCCCAGCTTTCATGTAGTGGCACTGAGTCTTCCTGGCTATGGGTTCTCTGAAGCTCCTCGCAAACAAGGCTTCTCAAAGAATCAGTTTGCAGAGGTATGTAACAGCATATTGCATGAGATGAGAGATTTGATCGCTCGTTCCGAATCACAGGTTGCCCACAAGCTCATGCTGGCATTGGGGTATCACGAGTATGGTAATTCACGCCATCAAAGTTCTCTCAACCGTCAGGTTGACCTCCACTTGTAGTCACCCAGGGTGGAGATTGGGGAAGCCTCGTACGTTTATAGATAGGTTCCATTCCAGGCTACTCACCTCCCCCAGATTACCGCTACCATGGCTGTGGAATACGGCGGAAAGCATCACAAGGCCTGGCACACAAACACGCCATTGTGAGTTGTAAGCATTCCTCGCGGAAAGGGTGACACCCAACCGGCTGTTTCAGTGGCCTTCCCCCATCTCCCCACCGGGAGCCGTTGTCGTTCCTTTCTTTCCTAGTTACACCGTGGACCACGAAAGAGAAAGAAGGTCTTGCACGCACAGGTTGGTTCCGAAACCAAGGTAGTGGTTATCTCGCGGCACAATGCACACAACCTCAGACGATCGGCTACTCGTTGGCTGATAGCCCCGTTGGCCTGCTCGCGTGGATCTACGAAAAGCTGCACAACTGGACAGACAGTTACCCCTGGGAAGATGACGAAGGTATGGCTTGCTCCAGTTCACGCAAGCGGTACTAAATCATGTACAGTTCTGACGTGGATCTCTATCTACTGGTTCTCTCGTGCCGGACCGGCTGCGTCCGTGAGGATTTACTTCGAGGTTATGAACGGTCGAGAAGATACTCCCCTGTCGCTGCCCTATCCAAAGATTCCGATGGGTGCCTCGTTCTTCCCAAAAGATATTCATGTATTTCCGAAGGCGTACGTTTCTGCTATCCTCTCCCGAACGATTCTGATCGACACTTTGTAGCTGGATTCGGCGAGGTCAGCGGGTTGTTGCCGAATTCGAACATGAGAGTGGGGGGCACTTTGCTTCTCATGAAACGCCGGAGGTGTTGGCGGATGATCTGCGTAGAATGTTCGGAAGAGGTGGAGGTGCCTACGGTGTCGTACCAGGAAAGGGTGGATATGCTTGAAGGCCACCGAGGGTTGCGTACTACTACATATGAAAGTTGTACACTTGAACTAGCTTTGAATCCCGGAGTAGCGCGTCCCACGCGACTGTCTCACGGACGCCACGTTCATTGCACAGGCTTGCAGTTCAACTTGAACACGGTCCATCGGGACCCAGCGCTCTCTTTTTCTCTCTCTCTTTTGGTCCTTCCGGTGGTGCATGAATACAAACTAGCTACTGGCATTCCCGAATTTCCTGCGATGGGCCAACCTCTGCTCGTCTATGTCGCCGCCGCGATCGCCGTTCTGATACCCTCTGTGAGTCAAACCGTTCCTTGTAAAACTATCTTGCACGTTTCGCATGATGAGCACCCATATCATCCTTGTTCTTCGAGCCTCGAGCCGTCTCTCCGGAGGCGCTGCGTCGTGGGCAAAGACGACACGACCTCCGGGTAAGGGGAAGCCCCCCTCTCGTCTGACCCTGTTCCTCCTGGACCCCCGTCACGCTCGCGTCTGATCACTCCTAGCTTTACCTAGCCCTCGTCTTCCTCTCGCCGTCCCCCATCGTGACGCGACCGTCGGAAAAGACCTACCGCTCACACACGTCCCCAACGACACCCCTCCCGCTCCCGTCCCTCGCCGACAAAGGCTCGCTCGACCTGAGCGTCATCATTCCCGCCTACAACGAAACGACGCGTCTCCCCGCCATGCTCGACACCACCCTCGCACACCTCCGCGCATCCACAGCCACCTCCGCCGCTGGACGTACACGCACCCACGAGCTCCTCATCGTCGACGACGGCTCCAAAGACGACACATCCGCCCTCGCACTCAAACTCGCCGCTCAGAACCCCACGGCCGACATCCGCGTGATCACGCTCGAAAAGAACCTCGGAAAAGGCGGGGCGGTGCGCCATGGGATGCTCCACGCGCGCGGTCACCGTCTCTTGATGGTCGACGCGGACGGCGCGAGCCGGTTTGAAGATCTAGAGGTGCTGTGGAAGGCGATGGACGCGTTGGCGCCCGGGAACGAGCCTGCGGTGGTCGTGGGGAGTAGAGCACATCTCGTCAAGACCGCGGCAGTCGTCAAAGTATGCCATGTCTCTTTTGCGTCGTCTGTCTGGTAGGCTTATTGGCACCCCTCGACAGCGGTCGCTCCTTCGAAACATCCTCATGTATGGGCTTCATACCATCCTCCGCATAGTCGGTGTTGGACATATCCGTGATACCCAATGCGGCTTCAAGCTGTTCACGCGACGCGCTGCACAACAGATATTCCCCCTTCAACACCTTGCAACATGGATATTCGACGTCGAACTTCTCTTGCTCGCCAAACAGCTCGGGATCCCCGTTGCAGAAGTTCCTGTCGAATGGCACGAAGTGGCGGGAAGTAAGCTCAACGTCGTCAAGGATTCGCTTCAGATGCTGCGCGATCTCCTGGTACTCAGAGGAAACCAATTGGTAGGACGATGGAAAGTCACTCCTTAGCAATAAAAGGTGTACGATTTACCGTTAATTTAATGGATGCAATGTCGAGTGGAAAGAATCTCGGTCAAAAAGAAAAAAGTTCAAAATGTCCACTCCACCACACCCTCTATCACTGTCAACATGCATCTCTCCTTGAGTAAATACAAGAAAAGATCGTAATTTTACATACGTGGAACATTAATCTTAGAAGGTGAAGGGGCGTAAAGTCGTGAAATAGTTGAAAGCGGTGTCCATCAGGGGGGAATATTGGCGTTGATCTCGTCAAGCAGTTCTTGGGCAATCTTCGCATTAGCCACCTAGACCACGGTCAGTTGGACGGACTAGGTCATGAAGTGCATAGTGAGCCTACCCGAAGATTATAGTGCACGGTTTTATTGTCCTCGATAACACTGAGTCGTATATATCGCGGGTCTTGCGCCAGGAAACACTTCATTCCCTGGAATAGCGGTACATTTAACAACAGTGCGTAAACAGCTTCTTTTCGCATTACTAAAAGCGACTTAGCGCATGGAAACGAGCTCTCAGGAAGACACGAACCAAGGCGAGCTCCGCTCCCGTCCGATCGGCGAACGTTGAGCTTCAATAGGCCACTTCCCCGCTCTTTCCACTGGTTTTGTGGACAAAGCGCATACAGCTTGCCACGGGCATGAAGAAGTGTCTCCTCTTCCTCTTCACCAGTGATCACTGAATACGCGCTCAACATTCTGCACGGGTCATCAAGAGGATCTGAACTCGCCTTCTTGTTCCGTCAATTTCTCCTTTTCTTCTTCGCTCTGTTCTTCATCGCCGTCTTTGCTCGCCCGCAATCGTTCGCCAAACGTCGACGGTGCGCGATCGCTTCCTTCCCTGTCAGCGTCACCCTCATCCTCGCCACTCCCACTCCCATCTCGTACACTGATCACTGACCCCTCCAACGAGCTCCTCGAAGAGCCCCCATTCGGTGACTCTGCTCTTGCGCGCTTCGGATACGGTGCCAAAAACCCATAGGGGCCTGCTGCAGCTGCATACGTCGTAAATGTATTCAAACCCGTCCGTCGCGTCGGGGATTTGCTCCGTCCGAGTATGCTGCTCTTCCCGCTATTGTTGCCCAGCGGCGATTTGGACCTTGCAGGCGAAAATGGAGACCCAGATGCAAATGGGGAAGTAGATCCCGCAAAGGCTTCGAATCCCGTTCGTTTGGTGGCGGTGGTTGGCGTGGCTGGCTGTGAAGACGTCCGGGATGATGTAAATGCCGCGAACGACGATTGACTAAATGGGGATGTAAAAGGGGCATGGATGGGTGTGGTATCAAGAGGCAATGAAACATGCTTCGTAGACGGGAACGTGGCCGGTTTTTGATCGTTGGGCGGAGCGCTCGAGAAGACGTTCTGTCCCTTGACAGAGGCAAACGGGGATGCTGTAGAAGCGTACGACATGAACCCACCCTACAACACAGTGAGTGAACACGACACGACACGGCGCGATACAACAGGAAACGCACGAGTTTCGGTGCAGGGGTCTCCAGGGGTTGAACTGGTGCTGATTCCTCGCGTTGTTCGGGAGGTGGCGACGGTCGCTTCGGGACACGTGGGTTATCATCCTTGTGTGCGTCGTCCCTGGGCCTCTTCGCGGTTTCGGCCGTCGGCGTGAGCGTCGACGGCCCACTCTCTGGACCCAAACTCGTCGCGCGATCTGCTAATTTGCGTTTGAGGCCCTTCTCGGGTTCACCACCGTCCGACTCAGAGGCACGTCGGGTATGTGGGAGACTAGAAGCGACGTCATGCGCCTCGTCCGCCTCTTCGGCAGCGTCTTCGACGGAAGCGAACGAGCTTGGCGGTCCCGACGTGGATTGGGACGCAAAGACGACTTGCGTCGCCTCGATGTGACTCTGCGGCTCGCCCGCGTCCTGGGATGGCGCGATGCTCGGCGCTTGCGCGTCGTCTTGCTGGAGCTCCAAACTCTGTTGCCACTTGAGGTCTTCCACGCCCTGACTGATCTGCCGGACCTTGACGTCGTGCGGCGGCGAGACGCTGAGCGCCGGTGAGTGCGGGTGGGACGGGGTCCGAGAGCGCGACTGGCTCTGGGCGTCCTGCGCGTCCTCTTCGAGCGTGGTATCGAGATGCACCCGACCCTTCTTTGCAGGCGATTTCACGTCGTGTACGTGCTAGTATGGGAATGGGAAGGCGAAGAAAGGAGCGTGTTGGGGGTGAATTTACGTCAAGGATGTGCCACGGGGATGAGGCGAGAAGACGTACAGCGCTGGTGGCAGTCCTGGGTGTCGCAGGCTCGAGAGAGACCTCCCGTTCCCGTTTCCTGGAGAGAGTGTGTTCTGTTCGGATAGGTGAGGTAGTTTAGCATCGGGTGCAGGCAGGTCAAGGTGGGCCGGTTTGGTAAAGCAAGGCCGTGTTGCAGCCGGATAAACGCACCTGTGCACTCGTTTGCGTCGGGGGAGGGGGACGGCGAGGGTGGTGAGTTGTCGGCGGCGACGAGGACCTCGTCGACGGTGTCAGTCATTGTGCGCCGGTGGTCTGTGCGCGGAGAAGTGTGGTGCTTTGAAAAGCGGGAACAACAGGCGCAGCTGACAAGCGGCAGGGGAACGGACTCGGCACAACCCGATCAACAAAAACACCCCGACTTCTTCAGGATTCTCATTTCGACCGACGTTCATGTACACAAAATAATTAATGATAACGCCCCATCACCATCCTTCCTGCCGTCGTCGCTCGTCTGCAATCGTCAACATGTGCACCAGACTCGGCTCAAAAACGGGCTTCGTCAAGATACTGGGAACCGCCTCAGCGCGTGTGTGGAATCGGGGTCAGTACTCACTGATCCACGCCTGCCTCAACGTACTCTTTCTGGTCCCCGATAAGCGCATTCCCTGCACCATCTCAGTACCACGCCAGGCGTCCAGGGTGCAAGCACCTACCAGTCACACCGACGACAAAGTCGTGCCGGCCCATCTCCCGAAGCTTTCCCACTACCTCTAATCCAGACATGATCGGCATCTGGTTATCCAGGAATACGACATCGTAGCGACTCGGCGTCGATGTGTCGTCTTCAAAGAGTGATCCAGATGGAGGGTCTTCACACAACCCCTGTCTCCGCCTAAACGTCCTCCCAACGATCATCTCGAGAGCAATCTCCCCGTTTTCCGCTGTTGAGACATGGCAGCCGAGTCTTGAAAGTGTCCGCGACATGATCGTTCGCGTCAACCGGTCATCGTCTACGACGAGCACGATCATAGGCGGCTCGAATACGGCCGAGAGTCCCCTCCTCAATGACGGCGCTGGTGTTCCCTGAACGGGTGATTTCAGGCAGCTTGCAGCGGGTTCCACGGAAACAGGCGATAGAGAGGTTGCCGCGTGTAATGAATCCCTAGACCCAGAATCAAGAAATGGCAATGGAATCTGATTCTTTCGGATAAGCCCCTTGGAGTTCCCTTCCACTAGGGTGGGAGTGCCACACGCTAGAGAACACTCCGCACGAGAATGCGCCGATAAACTGGATGTCCCAGCTACCGTGGAAGGCAATGGAGGGCCAAGCTGAGTCCCAGAAGAGAGCTCCCCAATGGTTCTCGTGAGCACATGTGGTTCTGACCCGTCGCTCGCATTCGGCAATTTCAACTCCACCATGCCTCCTATGCAAACATATGTCAGTTGAGAAATGAAATGAAACAGGGTGTGCGCGTACCCTGATCCATAAGCGACTCCATAGCATTCGGAACCGATGTCAGTCGTGTAGACCGGCTCTGAAGCAGGTCAATGGATAACGGTCCCTCGAGATCAGATGAATGCTCCTCGCTCAGCCCAGACTCGGGGTCTTGCAGATCGACAACTTTGACACCCACACCCAGCGCTATTTCGCAATTCCCATGAACGGTGCCGCAATACCATTAATAACGGGAGAAGAGAGCATATGAGGTCTTGGTGACGAGACGGAGATAAAATATGGTACATACGCAATTCAACCCAAAATGTCGATCCATGCCCGAGTTTTGAGCGCACTCCCAAACGCCCACCACTCAATTTCACGATTTGTCGTACAAGAGCCAACCCTAGACCCGTACCTTTCCCACCTTGTTGTCGCCCCTGTTCGGTTTGATTGAATGCGGCTTATAGATAAGAATGAGTATGTGGGAAGTTGCTACCAAAGTGGTTCAAGACTTGAGACGGCTTACTAAATAGCTTCCCCTGTGTGATCTCGCGGGGTGGTATTCCACTGCCCGTGTCAGTGACCTCAATGCGCACAACTATTCTTTTCAATGGACTCTTGCATTGTAGGGGGGGATTGTCGACAGCTCCTTGGTCGCCTGCGACAGGGTAAGAGAATGTTGGACCCACTTCGTCCCCAGGGGTCACCAAAACCTCTTCAATGACATCTTCCAACTCTGCCTGAGGCCGGGGAACACGTCTTGGTTCAGGGTGAAGATGTGCAGGAAATACGAGACGGGTAGAACAGGTAATACGCCCGCCTGCGGGAGTGAACTTGCATGCGTTACTGGCGTTGGCCGTTAGACGAGATCCTTCAGCGAGCTTCGACCTCACCTAGCGAGGTTGTTGACGATCTGACGGAGTCGTATTGCGTCCCCGAGGACCACCCCATCTTCCTCATCGCTAATGGTACTCGGATTTTCACCTGCAGCTTCACGAGCTGCACAGCGTGCGACCTACAAAATCAGAATAATAGTTCAGATTAACATGCGCCGCACAACCCACCTCATCAATGGTCTTATCTAAATGGGTCACTAATTCAAGATTACGTGCATCAGTCGCCATCCGTAACGGTATGAGAAGGGTGCGCATCACTGCATGGAATGCATATGGTTTGGATAAGATCTCAAAACGTCCACTATCCATGCGATTGCTGATAGACGTCAATACCCGCTATTTATGAAATCCTGAGGGGACTTACAAATCGAGCATATCATTGAGTACTTCCACGAAGGTTAATCAGGTGAGATTCATGGTCCATAAGAAAGCAAACCTTTGGACATCATCACTAAGCTGCCCCCAAGTGCCATGAACTCGATTTCTTGTGTCTTCGATACTGCACCTGACGCTTCCATGTTCTGAACCGCCAAGACTGCCGCAGGTAAACGTTAGCAAGGACGAGAGTACTTTTCGGTAATAGTAATACGCACGCGCTGTGTTCAGGGGTACCCGGACCTGTACTAGCCACGATATAAATGTCGCGAATCCGTCAAGATCAAAGTAATACTCATCATGGAAGACATAGCTGCGAACACCCATCAGTCACTCCGACAAAGTCACGATACAAAGGGACATTTACGATGTAAGTCGGCGCTTCGAGTCCGCTTCTTTGCGTTCATTGATCTGTGCCTTTTGAGTTTCTTTGAATTGGATCTTGAGTTGCTCGCGAAGAATGAAGAGTCTCCTCTCGGACTGCAAGCTTGTCAGTACTCTGGACTAACGAATACGAATGAAGCCTACTTGCGTTCTCATGCATATAATGGGCAAAGAGAAGGAAAATGTGGTATAGGATGAAATTCAAGAGGTCTTGGTTGACGTGTCAGAGTTTACTCGTCCGCATGGAGGAAATCACACACTCCGAACCCAAATTGGACGATAAGGTAAGATCAATACAGATGCACTGACGCGAAACCGCATGAGGAAGAACACCTGAAACGGCGCCCCAATTTCCACTTACACAATAAAGAAGGTCAAAGATCCGATGAGTGCGGCCATCCTGCTTGTCATCAATCCAAATAATGCAATCGTTTGTAAAGCCGAGGTATAGCTAATTAGATCGTCAATGCACAAGGAAGGGCACACAATGAGAAAGTCGTACTAGAACATGCCAAGAAAGTCTTTCGTGCCAATGTCAAAAACGTGAATTGGACTATAGAAGCCGCACATGTACCTTGGGAGACACGATGTCAGGCACGATTAAGCTTCCAAGAAGTTAACTGTACAAACATGGAAAGAAGCTCATACAAGCCCCTGGATATATTCCTTAATATGGATCGCTTAGCTGAATGAGAAACACAGACCAACACCAAGTCGCACAGCCCACAAGTATTTGGTATGGGATTGGCCGATCTCGAGGAAAGTCGAGCACGACAAAAACGAGCAATGGGAACGTCAAGGCAGGAGTGAGCTATCTGGATGTTAGCGATCATTGGGGCAAGCAACAAGATTGACTGACACCCCATAACCAAATTTTGTCGAAGATAGTAATTGGACTGGCGATGGTGGAAGCACCCATAGCCCAGTTGACGACAAGGAAGAGAGAGGACCACAATACCAGCGACTGGGAACAACTGAAGGCGCTGTTTGAAGAAGGACGGAGAGAGATACCTTCTTAATAAACCAGTGTTCTTTGTGAAACCTCGCCTCGGTCCTGTCGTCAAGAAAGCGAACGCTAAAAAATTTGACAATGGCAGGCCATACTTTCCAGCGAAGCGACCAGAGTGAGGCGGAGAAGAAATGACTGTCGTCTGGCATTGCGGTCGTGTCACGGCCAAGACTGGTGCCAATCTGAGCATGACTATCAGAGGATCTTGTGGGGACACGTTCAGAGGGTTGATTAAGGGAACTTCTCGGGTCCTCTGTCCAATCTCTGTCGACGACGATCTCGTCTACCCCGTCTCCCTCGACGTCACCGTCGGTTCGCTGGCGAGTTTGATTGCCCTCGAGGGAACTATCGGCAACTGCGGAGGAGTCGGAGGGAGAGTCCGCGTCTATTCGCTTAATGAAGCGAGTGCAGTGGACTTTGATTCCAGCGAACCTGGCGGTCTTTGTTTTCCTGCGGCGCGAGGAGCCCGCCGGGCCAGCGAGTACGACGGGGACGGGGAGTTGGAGGAATTCCTGGGGAACCAAAGGGACGTCGAGAAGGTCAGGCATGGCTGCGAGATGGAGGGAGCCCAACAAGGCGAGTCCAAGAGGCGACGGAGGGCGACATTCGGTGCAGGCCGCCTGAGATGGCAGTCACTCGGCCAATTCTCTGAGACGCAATGTGGGTCCATGTCTGCCCCTCCAGCGCTTCCTATCCCGCCGGCACCAATCAGGTAACTGCCAAGTTCAGCCTCCGAACCCTCGACCAACACAAAATTACCCATTGTTCATCTTGAAAAATACCAGCTGTCGCCAGCTGGGCGCTCGTGCGGACTGTCTCTCCCACACTCGGGGTTTCGTGCACGAAAACGCTGGACTGTGAGCTCGGCCGAGCTCGGCTTTGAAGTTCGCGCTCCGTCGGAGTTTGATTCTTCTACGGCATTCTGCCTCGCACCTCGTTCACCTTGTCTCCTCCGTCATACGCCTCGTCCTGCTCGTAATTACACATACCCCTCCAGGTGCGCAAAAAATATGTTTCACATCGCTTCATAGAATGACCTCTACCCGTTCAGCACGTCGGTAGATTTTTTGCACCCCCATCTCCCCCAGCGCCTATGGCAGCACAGATTACCCTCCACAGTGGGGACAAGGTCAAAGTCAATGGTAAAAATCAGCTCTCACTCCTGTCCCCCTTCTCTCATTCATAGGAATAATATGCTATAGATCATGTGTATTGTTCCCCTCCTTGGCCAGTCCGTGACGGCACCCCTTACTCTGTGGCACGCATCATGGAGTTTCTTCCCCCGGAAGGAACCGCCAAAGGTAAAGGAAAGGGAAAGGAAACCTATACCCGTGTTCGCCTCGCCTGGTACTACCGTCCTAGCGACGTCAGCGATCGTCCCGTGGCCGATTCCCGCCTGCTCTTAGCAGCCATATATTCGGAAGTGTGCGATATCAACCAACTTCGGTCCAAATGCTTCGTCATTCACAGGGATAAAATATCTGACCTGGCTGGCTGGAAGAAGCGCCCAGACAGATTTTATTTCAATCGTCTATTTGACCCTTACATTAAGAAGGAATTCGAGGTTATCCAGGCAGCAGATGTCCGAAACCGTACGTACCACTAAAGTCACGTGTTTGCAACTCAACTTCACCCATCTCCGCAGTACCCGATCACATACGACAAGTCTTGCTCTCCAGATATGAGTATGTGGTCGCGGAGAAAGATGTCGTTCCAGACCTCACAGACACCCTTCGTCTATGCGCCACATGCTGTCAGTGGTGCGCAAAGTAAGCGGCAGACCTGGCACTTTCACGCACGTATCTTATTGACTCCGTCCATTAATTAAGCCCCGATACGGTGGGGTGTGATAGATGCAAAAAGTTCTTCCACATGAGCTGCGTTCAGCCGCCCCTCCTTGCCAAGCCGTCGCGTGGTTACGGTTGGACGTGTGCGCCGTGTTCGAAACGCCACGAGGAAGAAGTAGATAGTCACGAAGTTCGTCACCTGACGCCAGTAACGAAACCCAAGTCGAACGCCCCGGCGCCTCGAGGGCGTGGCCGCCCACGAAAGGATCGAACTCTGGCAGAAAAGGAGGAAAACGTGGACATCAAATACTTCAAAATGTGGCCTTTCCGATACTTCGGGTGAGTGGCTATTTCGGACCTTCTTCCCCTAAGTCGACCAAGTTGGCTAACCGCATGCCGGCAACGACACAAGGCAATACACCATTGCGGAGGATACGCTTGGTAAGTGTGAAATTTCCATTAATGGAAAAGGTTATATATGGATCGTAGATCCGGACGACCTCATTTTCCCTCGTGCGGCCACCCGAGTCGGGCCGAAGTACCAGGTTGTCATTCCCTCTCTTAGTGCCATGGTCTCGTCATCAATTGGTGACGATGTTTCGCCACCCAAAAATGTCGTGGACGGCGACGAAAGAGGGGGAGACAATACCGTGGAGGCACTAAGTGTCATCAACAGCCTAACGGACGAGGAAGGTGCGCATATATATTTAACATACTGTGAGGTAATACCAACTGACTGTGATCCAGCTGCGGAACGTAAGTGACTTGGTATTTGCCGCGTCCTCTCCATTAATTGCTCCGTCTGTGAAGTGGAAGAATGGATGTCTGCACTGACCAGAAGGAGCGAGGATATGCACAGCGTAGATTGGCTTACAGAGGCATTGCGCCGCTTCTCACACGCACATTTGATGAACAGGGGATGGTCCACTGTGGACATGAGTGTCCCTCTTCGTGCCGAGAAGGTAACTGTCACACATTCGCTTGCGTTGATTCACCTTGATCAAACTCTACCTTGTTCCTTTACCCCTTGCAGTGGAAAAAGGGGGAAGTTAGATATACTGACCGAGAATGGACTGCGGAAGAGGTCGCTGCCTTTGAGGATGGCATCCTTCTTCACGGTCCAGAACTCCGAGCGGTACGTGACGAAGTAGGTACGCGGACGGTGCCCGAGGTCGTCAGATTTTACGGCCATTGGAAAAAGTATGTTTCCAAGTTTACGGTGCCGATCTATTTTTTTTCACACTTGATGCTAGCTCCATGCTAAAGGAGGAGCATATACGCACTCGCGAGCGTGCCGCAGTCGTCAAAGAAACTGATGAAACCGAGCCAACTGTAGAGGTACACATGTCCGATGATGAAGGTTCTACCATCCGCGGGCCGACCAAGGCAAACACTAGTTGTGGCGCTTGTCGAACCCGCGAATCCGATACCTGGTGGCGGGCTCCCAAAGGTCTTGCCACCGACCTCCTCTGTGAAACTTGCGGCACGAATTGGAGGAAATATGCCGACTTGAATGTTCGACCCCTTCGCGAGGAGATCTTCCCCCCAGGGAAGAAGAGTGCAGAGAAACGTGAAGGCACGCCGTTGAGTGCTCCGAATGCGAAGCGGCTCAGGGTATGGTCTTTTGTCGAGCGTTTTTCGCTGGATTGATTTTTTATCTTTGACAGACCTCTATAACGACGAACGGCACCTCTCCACCCGTCATGCCCGCTGCTCCTCAATTGCGGTGTCTGGCGTGCCAAAAGAATGGACCCATGGGTCGAGTTCTCAAGTGCAGTCAATGTCATTTCCGAGTACATGCGGGTAAATACATCATGAGCTTTGGCGGATAATAAATATTTATACATCTACTAAGGAGCGTGTGGTGTCTCTGTAGACAAGCATGCTGTAGAATCATGGCTATGTGATCTCTGCGACAACGAGAAAACACAGGAAGTATCTTTGGTAAGTAAATTTATTTTTGCTTTTTTTCTTAACTTACTTCGGGTCCGCAGAATACCGATTGCGTGCTCTGTCCACGCAAGAAATCGAAGATGTCCGCAAAAAATACGGATTCATTTTTGCGTGCTGCGAAACCCACGGAAGGTCAAGCATGGGCTCATGTCCTGTGTGCCGTATTCTTTCCCGAGGTCACGTTTTCCGATGTTGTACATCTGCGGTTGGTGGAAGGTATCAGTACCATCCCTCGTGCCCGTTGGTCGGCGGTACGTACCTCTCCTCCAGACACCCGTGATGGTCATTCTTACATACCGCAGCGGTGCACCTTGTGCGGCGAGGCGGGGGGTGCTGTCATTCGATGCAGCGATTGCATTCGAGAATACCATGTTTCTTGCGCTTGGAGGAACGGCCACCGGTTCGGTTTCGAGATCCAACCTGTAAGTGTTTCCCCTCTCTTCGCCATTGCCACGCTCACACACAACCGTCCCTCCTCCTTCCAGGTCCGGAATCATCGTCGTGACGCCATTGCGACCACGTTCAAAGGCGAGACGGGCAACATGGTCCCCATCGTTTGTTGTCAAGAACATGACGCGAGCAAGCGCGTGCTGTTCGACATGTGCGAGACGGACGAAACTGGCGAGGTGATGCCCCTGCACGCTGTTTCTTTACCGTTGAGACGCACTGACCTCGCTCTTTTTTCTTTGTCTTTTTTCCCCGCTTCCGCACCTTGCCCATGGCATTCCAGACCGCACTGCAAGCATACTGCCGAACGTACAAATGCGCGCCCGTGTCCCAGGCCCACGCACTACTCCGGAAAGCCCGCCGCCTCGACGCCCTCCTCCACCCGCACCGCCTCGAGGTCCACTCCGACGGCCCTACAGAACCAGACCACCAATGCGACGTTTGCGCGACGCAGCATTCGCCCTGCTTTTATCGGAGCAGGTACTACCCCGATCGATGGCACTGTCACAAGTGTCATTGGTCGTTGCTGGCCGGGGCGGGCGGGGACGGGGGGACGGTCGAGGAGTGGTCGGAACACGCGTCGCCCCGCACGTCGCGGGCGATGCAAGAGTGAAACACGGTTGTGTGGGTAAGCGGATTTTGCGCTCGCGTCGTCGTCATCGTCGCAGTTGGGCTGGGGTCACGTCCCGTCCGTTCCTTTTGAGACAGCTTTTCCTTTTCTTGACACTGCCATTATGGTCACATGGGTACATTTACTTGTAAACTAGTTTGATTGGAGAAATAACCAAACGAAAGGAGGGAAAAGGAAAAGGATGATAGAAAATAAGAGATGCAGCACGATACAAACATCAAATGGTAAGGGTAGTACTGTGTAAAGAAGACATGCAAATAAGGAGAAGTTTAAATATCCGCGAGCGGTTAAAAGAGTGAGATAACGTCTAGCCGAGTGGCGAGTCCTACGTCTTGATTCGTTTGTAATATAGTACATATGCGGGGCGTCCCTGTGAAATGGTGAGAGGAGGGTCTGAAGCGGGAGAAAGCGAGGACGCACCACCACCTCCTTGGAATCTATCGAGGTGACCCGACTGTCATCACAATAAAGCCATCCAGGCCGGGATGCCACAAACGCCGTGTCTACACATCCATGAGCCAAACGAAACGACACAGTGTCACCAAATAACGAAAACGAAACGCTCACAATGACCATTGCTCAGATTACCAAAGTGGTTCGTGACGCTGTACAGATCGTACTTGTATGGCGGCACCTGCACGCGCGGGTCACTGGCTGCGCTCGTCGGGGTCGGTCTCTCGGGGTTCTTGCGCATGTCTGGTGGGAGTGGAGGTGGCATGTAGTTGGTGAGATCGAGGTTTTTGAGAGGAAAATCCACGATCGTTTCGATCTTGTCCGTGAAATGACCCTTGACGGAGAAACGCTTGAGGTGTATCAACAACACAGGAGGTAAACGCGAGAGCGAGAGAATCTTTGTGGCACTGCGCAATACTTTGCATTTTGGACAATGCCTGAGGCAGGTCAAGGGTGAGATCGTTTTGGGATAGGTAGACTGCGCTCACCATGCCTCTGACTTTTCAAGTACCTCCTCCTTGACGAACGTGTCTAAACATGAAGACAAGGAAACCCTTGACGGACCCTTGATGTTGGGTATCGGCAAGGTCAAATACATGAATGAATTGTAGGTCGTTGAAGTCTGAAACGTGAAACTCGTCAGCACGATAAAGTTCTAAAAGTCGAGGGCCACGATTATCACTGACGTGATGACAAGTCAGACACTCCATCCTATTCCGAAACTGTCCTTGGAAATAATCCACAATCAGACTGTCATTTCGCATCCTGTATATTTCCCACTCCTGCTCGCTCGCGATCTGCTGTGGAAGCTTTTCGAGTTCAGCTTCCCGTTCGGGTGACGATTCATTTTTAGGTTTCGTGAGCACACGATTGAGGTCCTCGTGAAGGCCATCCAGAAGGAACGTCAAAAACTCTTGCGAATCATGCTGGTCTGAACCACTGAACTGGGGCGCATGATTACATATTGATTTCTATGTGGGGGTGGTAATCCGAGTGCCGATTAAACTGGTGGAAAGATATACGTACTCGGAACCCAGAAGGGTTGAAGTAGGGAAGCTCTGAATGGGACATGTCATAGAGGATCTGTGCAAATGCACGCGCCAATCCCCCTTTCGTTCCCAATGGATTCAACATATTCACCGCATTCTTCCACCGCCCATCTTGAATGCGGTCAGTAATCTCGTTCTATGTATGTTTAACCAGTAGACCATACCCGTGAAGAATTTTGCAAAGGGTACTGTGACGCTCAAACACTGCATTGTCGCATTCATGTAGCACGTGTTACCTAGATTCTTCAACCCAGTTGTATTGATCTGCATATCAAACCAATAGACAACTGGATAGTCAGACTGAATAGTCGGGGGTTTTGGACCTGCCCTGGTCATGCATGGAACCGAAACAGAGTATGACGATGAATGCAGGAGACGAGGTCGCGAGTCCTGACGCTCAGACGCAGGAGTAGCCGCGGGTGGGGGTAGCCGAATGACGTGGAGATCAGGGTAATCGATGGGTGTTGGGCGATGGGTAAAGCCGGAGCTTGTGGAACCATTCATGTACTCACTTCGCCGTCTTGCTAGCGGCGAAGGGTTGATGGATGCTTGGGGAGGGAGGGATACAGGAGTAAAAAATGAAGGGGTTGGAGAGAAGGAGGATGCGCTTGTTACAGGAGGTGATGCTGAAGTGATTGAAGGGTATGTGATAGATGTTGAGCTTGTTGTACCGTTGCCAAAAGAGTGGATTGTCGGCCTGGGTGATTGTGATATCTGCGGCTAAACAGTGAAAGTGGTGCCACCAAAAATACCAATACATCTTACACTTTCCGATTGACTATGAGAATGTGATATAGATGACGGAGGTTTGGATATCACTTGGCGACGAGCTAGAGATGCAGGACCATCCGAGGTCCCGTCAATTACAGGAGTCTTTCCGGGCAATCTTTGAAAATCACCGGCTGTGAACATCATTTGAAACATTGGAATGGTGGAGACATACAAAGGGGACGAATCCGGAAATCGTTTCTCCGTCAACAGACCGTTTACGTGCGATGAGCCCGGCAGGGACCGATTGCGCAACGCATCAGATATCGACGTGGAAGATAGCACCGCACCTGAGGTACTACTGATACCATTCTCGAGAATACTGTTTGGTGAGGCCCGCGTTCCGGGAACTCCGCGGACGACCTCATCGGAAAACATTTGCTTCCACGCCTGAAGACCCCCTGCAAGCAACACGGGCGTATGGCGCAGAGGCTTTCTGAATGCACTGTCGAACACAGCTCGGACAAAGGCCGATAGCGGACCAGTGAGATCATGCGTCTCTGAAGAAGTATCATAAAGAACCACAAGGTCAAATTTGTCACGGTTCTGGAAGAGCACCCATTCTTCCCGTGGTGCGACAACTAACGAATCTTCAAGGCCAGTAGCCGTCACGCTGCGCCTATCGTTAGCAGACAACATGTCAGTGTATAGGTTCCTAATTACCTTGGACGTGTAAGGACGGACGGTTCGAGGCATACTATGGCATCTGCTTTGATATGTTCATTGTCAAATTCTTCTCGCGTCCGTATGTCAACCACAAGGGTTTTAAGACCGGGTGCAGCCAAGTAGTCACGCAGGAGTTCGGGAAGAATGGTATTTGACGCCGGAACTACCGGCTTTTCTGGTACAGGTGACGTCTTTGAAGAGAGCGGGGAAGATGCGAGACTGTTAATTGACGGTTTTGGGGCGATTGACGGAGAAGCTGGACGACTGATGAAGGCGTTTAAGGTTGGTGTTATCGGTGTACTGGAAGGGCGTGGTCCAGGGTCGATGGATAACGACGGGAAGTGTTTGAATTGAGGTGAAGTCGGCATTTCGGCACCGTTTACGCCGTTCAATTGCGAGATAGATGTCCGGTGGGTGATACCACTGCTCCCAGTGGGTTCTGAAACTGGAACGGACGGGAATCTGGATGTAAATTCGTCCAATTCGTCTATGGATGGGAAAGCTTGTGAAAACTCAGCGATAGTAGAATGAGCAAGAGGAGGGGAGGATGATTCTGTGGATGTCGGTGAAGGAGGACCCAGGCTTGAGGGCGGGACAACAGCGTGGGGAGATGATGTCGTTGAGCTGTTGTTCGATGGTGGGATGACGGCCGAAAGGGGCGGAGGGGGAGGCGCTGACACAAGCGTTGGCGATAGTTTGTGCGTGCGTATGGGCTCTGGAGATCTGAGCGGGATGGAAAGAGGGGAAGAGGGTGCAACGGGGAATTCTCGGGGGGTACCCTTGGACGTATCAACGGCCAATCCGGCGTCGTTCAACTTCCTGACACGATCAGCTATGGAATTCCCGACCCGTCTGTCTGGCTTTGCACCAGCGTTGTTGTCACTGATGAGAAATGTGAGTAGGGTCTAGAGATATAGGTTGATAATGCTCACATAGCAGCTGATTTTTCCAGATCAGTCAACTTTTCCTCGATCGCTTGAACACGTTGGGTAAGGTTACCGCCTTCGGTCTAATCATGCGAACATTAACCGCAAATGAGGCTGACGAGATAAATATCAACCTTTTGGAAGTCGATGAACTCCTTGCACAAAACGCCATGCCGTCCAGGTTTGTTTTCAGCCAAGAACTCTGCGCTGTTCATGAACATGTGGGCCAGGATACCGGCCCTCAAAAGAGGGCCAAAAGCCGCATTGAGGTCACCCTGGTTCTCATGGATCCGAGCCTGCTGAGACTGGGTACGTGCGGACTTGATGAGTGAAATGGCGGATGCTCCCTTGACAGCTTTGCGGACGTCCTCCTTGATCTTTTCTTTTACTTCTGCGACAGTCAGATCGTCGTTGATGGCGACGGAACCATTGTGCATTGCTGGCAGCGGATTATGGTCGTTTCTGGTGTTGTCGGGAAGGTGAAAGTGACTCTTGTCACTGTGCGAAGATCCGAAGCCTGGTCCAGGTGACGTCGGGAGTAGTATGGCAACTCCAGGCATTAAAACAAGAACCAGATCAACGGAAAGAAAAAGAAAAATCTGCCAAAAGGGAGAGACCGGACTGCGAAGGGTACGAGGAGGAGGTGATGACTCTGGTCCCTACGAAAAGGACCGTGATTACGTAACGCGCAGTTCCTCAGCGTGTCACGTTCTCCGTGACCAGCATGTGACTTATTTCGCGCACGTGACTCTGGCGCGTTCAACATCGACGACGATGGCCAACGTCCACTGGGCGCTCGACGTCTCTGTATCTGAGTTTGGATCAGCCTTTGACACCACCTCGTCCTCCTGCACATCGACCTCAAGCCTCCAATACATAAACTCACAACTTGTCGCCCATGGATTCACTCCAAGCCCTGGCATATCGCTCGACGGCGTCTCCAACGAGAATATGGAACGTGTCACGAAATGTCTGCTCGCGATGCTCAGTCAACGAGTGGTATGTCAACCAGCCCCGATCAGAGTCTACTGCTCAACACGTGCCAGACCGACATGTCGCGGGCAGAGGAACTGTCAACGCAGTTTCGGACTCTGTCGTACGACCATGAGCGACTCATGGGCATGCATCGCTCTTCCATCGAAACAGCACTCAATGCAGAACGTGAAGCGAGCATGCACAAGTCGCGTCTTGCGTGAGTGACAGCAGAGCTGCCCCGCTAGGCACCACTCACCAGTGTGTGCTAGGTCTGCTGCTCGTTCACTGCAATCATCAGAGTCGAGTCATAAACAGACCACCGCCGAACTTCAGCGTACGAGAACGTCGCTCCAGGCCCTCCGCGCTACACACGTAGCCGAACTCAAGAAGAAGGAGAAGGAGATTGAACGAATGGTGGAAAAATGGACCAAACTCGCAGACTCGCAAGCAAAATCGTCCACGGCCTCCACTGGCATGGTAATTCGAGGGGCCAACGCTGAGGTCGCCTCAGGTATGGAACTACTTGGAAAGGGTAAAGGATACATGGAAGTCGCTCTAGAGCACGCCGAAAGCTCAAGGAAGGAACTTCTTGACGAGACGACCCGGCTTAGACGACTGATACTCGTGTCTGCGAATCGCTTGCAGTCTATGATATATGAAATACGCATTTTGGCTGCCATCAGGTCAGAAGAGGCAAGCTTCTTTCATTGTTCTTCGACCGAGATGGTCTAATATGCAATAGCCCACTTCCTTTGACCATGATGCGTTGTTCCCGCTTACCCCAGTCAATGCGGCGGATGATAAAATTCTTTCCCTCTTTGCATCCGCGAACGATGCCATTTCCATACTTTCAAAACACTTCTCGGGCAAGCCAAGCGCCACCCACATTGAAACTTCTGGAAAACCCGCCGAAGCAGATTCCGAAGAATGTAAACGCCTTCAGGCTGTCATCGAGAAGCTCCAGACCGAACTTGGTGTGTCGGACTCTATTCGCTACTATCTTTTCAACTGATGGTATTCCATTCCTTCAGATGAAGCGAAGAAACTACACGAAACACACGCAACCGAAACACGCGAACTCCTTAATCAATTAGCAACCCAAGGGATGCAGAGAGCCTCTATGGACGACTTGATGGTCGCTTCCGAACGCGATGTTGAACGTGACCGGCTTGATCGTATCAAGAAAGAGCTCGAAGATGAACGCGAGAAGTTCACCCATGCAGCCGTGAGGCTCGGCAAAGAGAAATCTGCCTTCGAGGTAAGGCTCGTTAATTTGCTTTCACCATTCTTGTCCCTCATTTTCATGGTCAGAGTGAAAGGATCAAGTTCTTGGATGAAAGGCGATCATGGCAGGTCCAGCAAATGCTCTCGGAGCACCCACCCACCCCAGCTCCGGAAGCATTACCTCCCGGCATACCTCCTTCCCCCGGTTTAGCTGCTCACCTTCCTGAGGTAACGAAATCACCCCGCAAGTCCCCTCGCAAGCAGAAGGTCGTAGGCAAATCGGGTAACAGTCGTAAGACGCGCGTCTCCCGTCGTTCCTCCATCTTCTCTATTCCGCCCCCCACCAATGTTGAACCTGCGTACGAGACGGAGGTGATCCCCATCGTAGTCCCTGTATCAAAACAACACACAAATAATAAACCATCCGCCCTGACGAAATCGATCCTTCCAACGTCTTTCGTTCTCCCACCCCCGTCACCCAGGACATCTCTACCACCACCCGACCCGTTGCTCGGACCCCTGGATAATCAATTCCCTGAGAGCGATCCGAACCCCGTCGAGGACTCATCACCATCACCCTCTCCTCCAAACCCAATACCGACGATCATCGAGCCCTCCCCTGCTCCCATGGCCCCAGCCGCACCTCGAACCCCACCCCCCTTCCGACGTCCATTCCCTATGGCAAAACCCATGGCATCTCATATGACCCACGCCTATTCACCCGTAAAACCTAGCCCGCTCAGTCGCATCCTCATGCTCGCCGACTCCCCCGAGAGCCCGGAATCCGAATTGTTGCCAAAACCAGATGGCAAAGATACGACGCCGACGGGGTGCCCTGTGCCCGCTATGGTGGGGGCGGCGGCGGCGGCGAGGGACGACGATGACAGCACACTCAGAGAGAAAAAGACGGAACGGAACGTTGTGAAAGCGAAAAAGGGTGACAAGGCGGATACGAAGAAGCGGACGTCGAAAGAGAGAAGCAGGGCCAAGGAGGAGCCTGTCGTTCCCGCAGTGACGGGAAAAACCAAGACGGTCGGTGCTGGGGAGAAGGAGAACCGGGATAAGCTGTCTCGTCGGGGTTCACCGCCCATGTTGGGTGCTCCCCCGACGAAACCGCCTAGTGCCTCCAACACGAGCAAACCGGAAGTAGCGGCCAAACCCACGTCAAAGGTGCCGGTAAAGTTGCCAGCCGGGAGAGGTGGTGCAAGAAGAGTGCCTATCGGGAGTGCGGAGGCGGCGCCTTTACCCGGGTGGCGAGGTTGATGGACATTGTGTATGTATTGTATGCTTACACTTCTCGACATAATTGTACCAAGATACCCTCGCGATATGGTCGACTATCATGATATACACTGACACCAGCTTCCCCACAAGAAAATTAGGAATCAAGACATTGAGGTATCAAGAATGAAGCAAAATAGTTCTCCAGGTCTACAACGGCCGTTGAAGGAACGATTGTCCCTACATATCCATCCGGCCGAATGACCACGAGCGTAATCTGCTCCGGATCAATTCCGAAGCTCTCATACGCATGCCCACCTTTGCTCCCTGTCACATCGGTATCGTCGAGAAGCACTCTGTGACCATTGATCAGCCCACCATCGACAAGGGTGAGAGGATAACACTCACTTTGACCAGTGGGGACGAAAGAATGCCGGGACACGCAAATAGTTTATGTCGTCCTTCTTGCCCGAGGTGATCGTGATAATGTCGAATACAGTCGAGATGTTCCCATCAGCACTGTATCTATGGAAGAAGCTTGACGGCTTGTTTAATTCCTCTGCGAGCGAATTCAGCTCGACGATCCGCGTCTCGGTCAGGTTTCCCACAAAGAATAACACTTTGAAGCGAACATCTGCGGGGAGCAGGTCCTGTATCTCAACTGGCCGTATGTCGGCAGCGCGAACAAAGATTTGAGGGTGCATTCTTTGTCCGATGGTCAGCTTCTCTGCGCACTTCTGGTGTCTGGGGTCCACAATCGCAGACGGAGAATAGTGAACTCCGATGCCGCTCGTAAATCCTCCGAATGTCTGGAACGCTCTGATAAACGAGTTGATGAGAGAAACGTTCACTGACAGCCCAGAATGCCATGTGCAAGACACTCACCGCAAGAACTGTTCGTGGGAAACACCGTCGTCGTTCTCCTCTGTCCTCGGCTTTCCGGAGAACAGAGCCGCAAATCCCTTGTCAAAGTCGATCAAGTCTTGCGCGTATTTTCTGCGTTCGTATTCGTACTAAGAAGAGAGGATATAATAGGTACAGAAGGTAAGTCTTTTCGAAACCTACAGTCTTTAAGAGCGACGGGTTGGACCATCCTCTGAGTACCTGTGCAAGCTTCCACGCTAAACAATGCTCAGTCCACGCCCAATGACGCAGGGAGATGCATACCGAGATTATGGGTATCATTCATACTGGCGTTCATACCCTGACCTAAACCATGGAGAAATGAATCCAAATTCCAGATGGAAGAGAAATCTTCTCACCAGCTTTTGGGGAATGGGTATGGCATGCATCGCCGGCAATGAAAACACGGTCCTTGACGGAGTAACTAGATGCCACACGCTGCCCGACTAGCGGGTAGCTCGCACGTTGACATGGTTGTGAACGTGAATACTTGGAAACGACGTACTGATGTAAATTGTCCACCATTCGATCTCTTTCGGGTCTCGCAACTCATATGGATGGAATATCTTCCTCGTGACCTACCGGCACTCGTCAATCGTACGACAAATCTCATCCCATCCTTGAATATACTCACCGAAACGAGCTTCTGCGGAGTCATCTTGCTCTTGTCAACTCTCCCGGTCAGACCTACAACGTCCGTGTCCGATAGTTGGGTGTACAAACGGACTGTGTCACCCTCACGGGGAATAACCATGCAGGACCCATTCGCGGAATGGATAACGGTACGGTTACGAATATCTGGAAAGTCAGTTTCCGGTACGATATCGACAACACCCCAGATGTAGTCTGTTCGGTTTCATCAGGCATGCAGCGGAAGTACAGTACCAGTGTCAAATTACCCGTTTGTTCGCCTTCCATCTCAATTCCTAAAGCCTTTCGGACCCATGAATGTGCCCCTACAAACTGAACGTCGGTATCAGAATCGCATACGAGTGGGGTACGACTCACCATCTGCTCCAACAACGAATTTGGCATGCACGATTTCTGTCCTACTCTCCTCGTCAATTGCGTCTAGACGTTCCACAGTAACCTGCAGTGATCATTGTTTACAAAATACAGGATGAATGGTCTGATCAGCGCCCACCTTCACGGGGTATGACGAAGGGCTTGACAGTTCATCGGCGTCTTCCGAGACCTCAATGTCCACGGGTCGTCTTGGGCGTTCGACTTCTACTTCGTGATGCTTCATAGAGTCGATAAAAATAGCCTCTATTGCTCCCTGGTGGAGTGTGATCTAGACACCCATCCACGAATTAACAGGAAAAGAAGTTCGACGACAAGGACCGCACCTCAAATGGGTAGCGCGCATTTGGCGCAGTGACGTCGGGGGCACGTCCTGTGCACTTCAGGATTCACCCTTCAGAAACTCAAGAAACACATCAATGCCAGAGATGGCTCATACCTCGATTCCTCCGTCACGGCCAGGATTGTAGAAAGACTTGGGCCATCGTAGCCCGTTAGACGCGCACAATTTATGAGCAAGGGAACGTTCACGTACACACATGTGCATCTGATTTCCCTCTCGGATCAAGCGCTCGGCGAGCCCATAGCTCTATCGCAGAGGTTCGATACGCGATGAAAGACGTGGGGAGCGAGAGCAGTCTGTACCTGCAACACTTCGATTGTCCTTGGCTGAATACCGTCTGCTTGACCGGCTGGGACCTTCACAGGGCTGGGGACTATCAACGCTCGAGCGCTAATGTCGTTGAACATGATCCGTACCGCTTGTCGATGATCCTCACGTCTGCGCGTGCCATTGCGAGTGCGTTGGCGCACATGACTCCGGCAGGGCCAGCTCCGATGATCAAGACATCAACGCGGCTTTCCAGAGGCATGGTAGATGGTGTTGGTAATGCGGAAAGAGTCTTTGGCACGTTTGTATAGGGCAGGTGACCCGGTCATTCATATATGTACCCAAGGCGAGACAGCACAGTCTTAGTCTACTGATCTGATACCAAAATCGCACGCACGGCGTGGGTGTTGTCCGAGATCATCCCTCAATTGAAGGACGGAATGAAATCAGTGGGTAAAACAAGGCTTGCGTCAAGTTTCACTCGGCAGCCGGCAGTTGACTGGCGATCGCACTGCCAGCCATAGCGTTATCAGTACAAAACGTCCACGAGAATGAAAAGTCAGAGAAGAATCCCACAGTGACTCCACTGTTTCTGGTGCCTACATGGATGATGGCAGGGGAGCACATGCTGCACAACTTCTCAATTGACAATCTGGCGTGCAATCTCCGTGCACTCAGTATGGCTCCTTCAAGTTATTGAATACGCAACGTCCGCGCTGTCTCGCACCGGCTTGGTTATGATACTCGGGCTAGAACCTGCCGCCGCCGCTGCGGAGCTGCTTCGGAAATCTCCGGAGACCGCAACCTCTAGCGGCGATCATTTCAATAGAGCCTGAGTGTAATCCCAAGCATCTTGGTACCCGGTGTACGGGTTTTGGCAGGTCTCGACCGACAGTCTGGTGACTTGTGCATTACTCGTACCACTGCAAGCACCGCAAAGCTGTTCAAGAATTAACTTGACTTTAAAAGTTGCGTCACACCCACAGCAATTTCGAAACACTGAGAGAAAGGGTGACTATTCAGATCATATTGACATCCGTTCTTCCTGGAGACCAAAGCTCTCAGTCCTCCTTCCTAGTAACGAATCCGATGGCAACGTGGCCTCCATCTTTGATCTGGATGGCGCTGACAACTTGAATAACTTGAAGGATGTGGGGATGTTGCCTCCCTGGACACCCCTTGGATATTCCACTGTCATGCATCCCTGCATCGTATCTCAAAGAGTAAAATCGACACGATGAGCACATAGCTTTCGAAACGGCCTGAAGTTAAACCGCAAATGCCAGTCTTGTCAACCTATACCCCAGTCAGAAAACCAGGGCGGCTTCAAGTTGAATCACTCGCGGACTGTCGCTTT